>QAXH01004331.1:9704-22712 GCA_004335635.1 Chloromonas sp. AAM2 | reverse complement strand
TGCTCAGGGTAGGCCAGGGCGGTGCCCATCCCGTTCCGTGTCCTCTGACGGCTTCCCTGGTGTAAATACATATACATAGATATCCGTTGCGAGGCTGTCTTTGTAGGGACACGAAAGCTGGCTGAATGATCTCGCAGAAAGCAACCATGCATAAAAACACAAGAAAGGGCGCGGATCAGGATCAGCCAGCAAGAATTCCAGCGTTTGCAACTTCGGAATACTAGCTGCATCTGTGCGGTCATTGCAACCACCCACGTGTTGGTGACGTTGTGCAGGCAATGGTTCTCTAGCCGCATTCAAAAGGCAGCACGAAACGTTCATCAGGTCTGTGCCTTGAGAAGCAAAAACAATGTGTTTGCCACTTCTGGGACGGTCCTTGTGTCCCAGTTCGAGCCAAAACTGGCCCAGGACGAGGACTGACAATATGTGGCATATGTGGCATATATGTGGCAGGTGTCAGGTCGTGCATGCATGTAACAAAAATGTACAATGGCGATGGGCTCAGTGCACATTGTCCTGGACAGCATGGCCCGGCCATGGATGGATACCATGGACACTGTGCCCAGCATGCGTGCTAGAAAGCATTCACATGACTTTGCCAACCGAGCCTGCAGCCTCGGCACACAGCGCGTTGCTTGTGTAATGCCTGAAACTGCTGCAACATAGGCTGGTTATGCACGCTGCCCACAGCCAGATGCATGCCACCACAGCTGTGGTGCACATAGTTATGCATGCACGGGCATGCAAGGCAGTGGACACACTATGTCATTCTCTGCAGCTGCTTCATCCGCCAGTGCAGTTCCTTGGCTTCCTCGAGCTTGTCTTGCACGTCTTCGCCTGGGGCTTCTGAACACTTTCAATGGCTCGCCTAAAACACCATATACGACCTTGACATGGCTGCAACCGTTCACCAAGTTTCACACATTCTGGTGTAATTTGATTTCCGCCATGGAGAGCCCATCATTGTGCTGCTTGTTCTGCACGTTACAGGTAACCAGCTGAATGCATGGCCCACACTCTGCTAGGCCCAACGCAATACCCCGCACGAGCCACTCCAACATAATCCCAACTCCATGAGTGACGCGTTGCATGGCAAGTCTGTGCATGACCTCAGCCTCTGCATGCCTACCAAACGCCAAAAGGCACTTGGCGTGTTCTGTTATGCTGAACAGTGTTGTCATATCCTCCTCTCCCAGCACATGCCGGCGACACTTGACTGCGTTGCGGAGCATGGGCTCTGCTTCTGCGTGCCTGCCCATGCACGACATGCAGATGGCGTGCTCGACCATGTAAGTGATGGCGTTTGGGTGCTGCTCGCTTTCAAGCCGCCGAGCGACGTCTGCTAGACAAAGGTACAGGGGCTCTGCCTCTGCATGCCTTTCCCCATGCTTGAGTAGTTCAGCCAGGCGGCTGGTTACGTGCATGGTGAGAGGATGTTCCAGTCCAAGGCCAATTCGACCAGCCTCCATTGCATTGCGGTGAATTTCCATTGCTTCTGAGTTGATATCCTTCCTGGCCTCCGGTTCAGCATACTGGCCCGTGTCATACAGGCAATCTGCCAATGCTTTTGGCCTTTGATTGTAACTTCATGGCACGGGCCCAGCACACGCTTGTTGATGGTGTATATCAGCGTAGGTTCCTCTCACCGCTCTCAGGATCGTGACTGGTCTACATGGCCTGGCCCAGCATGCTGACAGTTGCCAATGTGTCCGGGTGCTCAGGACCCAGTACACGCTGCCTCAGTAGAAGCACATTTGTCAGTACTTCGACAGCCTCCATAGCCTCCTTTTCTCCATTGGTGTCCAGAATGCACACCCATACCGCAAAAGCGCTATCCAGCGCAGCCGGGTCCTCTGGGCCCAATGCACGTCGCTGCCGCTGCACCAGCTCCCGAAGCAAAACCACTGCTTCTGCGTGATGGCCTGAACTGCTTGTACTGTTGATCAAATTGCTGCTGATGTGCGTCACTTGTGTCGCTCATTGCAGCAACAGCTTCCTCCCATGTCTCTGAAGCGCGCACCTAGCTCGCACGTGTAAGGCAATCAATGTTACATTATAAACACATACAAGGGCACGGGCACGATCGGGTGCAGGTGTGGGTTTTACCTACAGTCAGCCACAAAGCGTGCAGTCCAGAAATTGGCTGCTACAAATTGCGTAAGGCAGAGGTGTATTAGTTGATGTGAACTATAAAAAAAAATGTAATAGTTGATGTGATGTGGTTTGCAGTGTTCATGGATGGGCAGTTCCTCTTCGTGCTGAGATGTAGTTTTGTGTGATAAGGCGCACACTTTTCATAGCTCACGTGAGCATAGGTGGGCTGCAGATAGGCAGTGTTTATTTGCATGTGCTTTTGATTTTCGAGGCTTGCTTTACATGTACGACGCTGAACTATTGCGTACTGGGAAGCCTAAACATTGCGACTGGGAACCCTACCAGCAATCTTAGTTGAGCAAGACACACCCACACCCACACCTTGTAATTACATATCAAATGAAGTAACGAGGGTTTTGGAATATCTGCTTTCAGGGCTGCGCGCAAGCACTGGATAATCTTTGGACCGCGCGCCGCGGTCAGGACACATCAGTGTAAAGCAGACAGTGTAGACGTGCAGGCCAACCTCAGATCAAGAAATGCACACAGGTTCTTAATGCATTGATTATTTGGATTGATCCCATCACTAGTCAACTGTCTGACCCGTGACCGGTGCCACACTCTGCGGTTTTTGTCGGTTTTTCTGCATTTTTAATCAGACCTATGCCAACCTGGCCCACTGTAATCGGAGTGTTGTTGTTGGTGCCACAGCCGTCATGTCCTGAGTTCTCCAAATGCTCGAGCCGAGTATGCTTCCTCGGTTGCTAGAGCCATTAGCGCCCATTTCCAAATCTTAAACAACCCACCTCTTTGCCTTGTGTCGCAAACAGAGGGCAGGGCAAGCAAATCAAAGAAAATAGATCAGGCAACACAAATACTCCGCACTTGGCGCCCTACATGCTTGCGGAGTCTGCTTGAGTTTGCACGGGCTGTCACCTGCACGGGCTCTGTGATCTCATATTAACATTGACAGGCCTGAGTTCTGCATACCGCTTGAATAAGATGTCAATACCATCGCTTGCTATGAGCCATGTACGTTGCAGCCATCCAAGGTAACTTAAACAGACAGGCGACCCTGCTCAGGAGCGGTGGCATGTCAGCCTCACACGCATATGAAAAGAGTCAACATGCAGGTGTATCTAACAATAAATTCCTCACAACATTCCTCCTGTCATTCTCGGAACAGCACGGCAAGTAGTCCAGCCCACTAGTGATGAACCATCATTAGTTGTATGCTGGTACTACCATGGATAGACCGGATTCAGCACAAAGCAGAGACAGCGTGCCTTTAACACTGACACTGGAAATGCAACAGCCTGCTTAATACGTTGCAGTCAGCCACTAGCCACTAGCCACAATCCAGTGCTAATAAAATTGAAATGCATAGAGGCATTGGAAGTGTAATTAAACTGTCCAAGGCTCGTCCAAGGACTACCAGAGTGTGACTTTCAAATCACGATTTAGGATGGACAGGGCAGCCAAAACATGCTGTTTCCGCCGATGATGATCAATGTGGACAGTTCTGTTGCTGTTCACTTGCTTATGCACACCGCTGCTGAGCTCTGGCGAGCTGAGCGGCTACAGCCGTGCGACAACCACGTCGGCCTCCTATGTCGTTGAATTCTCGTGGATTGGCAGCCTTGGGCTGCCAGTGAATCGCACGCAGCAAATCACATGCAAAATACGGCAGCAATCCACCGGGACACTGGTCCAATGGAAGGACCTCGCGGCTGTCGCGGAGCGGCGGATACATGTCATGGTGGCCGGGTGTGGGTCCTTCTGTCATGTGCACATGGAGGATTTTGAAACTCCGTTGCCAGAAGCCACCTCTTTGGTGCTTTGGCTGACTCTACCCACAGGTAGGCCAGCGACAACATGCAACCGCACTTGACAACGCGTAGTTTGTGCCACGTCCTGACATGCTTGACTTTACATGCTCGGCATAGCGTCTCCTAGCTTGCATGCCACGCTCTATATAGTTATGATATACTAGGCATACACGCACTGAACCAGGCACGCTTGAAGGCATGCAAAAAAAGAAGAATGCCAGTTCTGGGACAAGTATTGTGTCTCCTGCACTGCCTTGTGACCTGAGCCAGCATTTTCCTGGGAAGCTGTACAGAAGCTGAGTCAGCAAGTCACATGTTTTTGGTCAAATCGTCACATTTGTCACGTGGTGCGTTGCGCACCCTCTGTGCAGCCGGGCGATATGTGGCGGGCTTGGAGTTTGTGCCAGTCAGTGAAACAGAGCAGGTTGCATACCTGCCACTACAGGCTACTGCCCAACAGCAGCCCCGGTTACTACTGCAGCACCAAGAATCACGACACCAACAAGCAGGGCAACCGAATGGGCAAGAGCTATATCACCAACAGAAGCTTGGGCACAGACAGCAACAGCAACAGCTAACACAGGAACAGCAAGGTCAGCAAGGCAAGCAACAGCAGAAGCAAGTAGAACAGCAACAGCAGGAGCAACACGAGCAGCAGCAGTGGCAGCAGGACAGAAGGAAGATACTACAACATCAGTCTACCACCCAATGTCAGCCCGGGCCTTCCCTATCAAACAGCCACACACGCCTCATTAAGACAGACGCACAAGGCCTTTACCTGGGACCCATCAAACTAGATGAAATCGCACTACCAGATCCGAAGCTTACAGGTGAGGTATAGGAACTGTGAGCCATTGCTAGTCGATGGTGGAGTCGAACCCAAGCTGGCAGGTGTTTCAGGAACCAAGCTGGCAGGTCAGGTATAGCAACTGCAGAACACCCGCCAAATTGTCCCAGAACTGGCAAACATGTTTATTTCTTATTTTTGTTTATGCCATGACTGTTGTTATTGCCTCAACGACTTCAGTCCGGACAGGCTTTCAGTCAAAGAAGGACTGCGGAGGAGGACGAGAATGGGAAATGCAACAACAGCAAAACTGTTTGCTTACTTTGATATGTTGGCGTGCAACCTGGCTTGGCTGCTGACATTTGCATGGTGTCACCTGCACTGCTCAGTGTATGCAGGCGATGAGGCGGCTACAGGTGTCATTGACGGCTTCACAGTGCAGCTCACCATCACGGATACCATGATGAGTCAGTCCCACCATCACACTCAAACCGTCACAACTGCCAATGGAGGCCAACTGCAACACCTGACAGCAGGGCGGTGCTACCGGCTTGACTTCCTGATTCTGCAGTACGCCACAGGTGGCCAGTGTTTCGGTTGGCAGACAGGCTGAAACACTTACTTAGCACACCACATCTGATAAGCTTTGTGCGTGACAGGTGATGTACTTCGTCAGCCGTGGCATTCAAGAGGCAGCCAGTCTGTCGTGCATTATGTCTGTTCACATCAGTGAAGCCTGTTGTGAAGGTGCTTGTGCATCAGGTGCCCGTGAACTGTCCCCTCTGGTTACCTGGGTGTCCAGCCTGTGGCACAGTCTGTGTCTGACCCTCTGCACCAGCCCATTTGAAGACAAATATCTGTTAACAGCAGTAAAGCCATAGTCATAGGATGATGGGCGTCACAGGTGAACGAAGCAGGGATGAGGCTGTTATTGTGCATGTTGCATGCTGCTGCTGGCGCAGGTCAGCCTGTGCATGACCTGGTACCCTTTCTGACGCACACCATGCACGTGGCGGTGCTGCCCATGCACAGCCTGTGGACACTGGACCACTTCCATGCCATGGTGAGCAGTGTGGGGTCTGGGTGTGAAGACATAGTGGGTGTGCAGACTATATTGCTCTACCTACTCATGGGTACAATGAGTTACAGTGGCAGGTTGTGCTCAGCATACCGGCAGAGATGTGCCCATGTGGCACATGCCCATGCGGCACATGCCGGTATGACACAGACAGGCCCATGTGGCACAGGTCCATGCGGCACGTGTCAACGTGACACAGACAGACCCATGTGGCACAGGTCCATGCGGCACGTGTCAACGTGACGCAGACAGGCCCATGTGGCACAGGTCCATGTCCACAGACCCATGCGGCAGAGGTTCATGTGGAATCAACAGCTATGCCGTGTCTTGAGCACACACGTGTCCTTTCATGCATGCATGCAGGTAGCGAAAGCACATGATGACATGGCACACGACACCAGTAATCCATGCGACATGGATGACGACGACATGCCACCTGCCCCACCCCAATTCGGACCCATGCTGACGGCTGCATATGCGTTCAATCTGCCTGGCACGTACAGACTGATCGGGCAGGTGAGCATGTGCACATGTGAGGTCCAAGTGCACTCGACATTGAACAATTGGTGGTTGGCCTGCCTGCTTGTTCAATTGGCCTGGTGGTTGTGAAGTGCTGGAGCTGGCAAGGAACACAAAGCTTGGGGCAAATAGACAGAGGAGTTTTTGGCCAGTGAGCCAGAGGATGAAACCAGTAAACGCCAGTAAACACAGCTTGTTTGTGTTGTGATGTGACATTTGAATTCCAGCTGCCAGGTACCGCGGCAGGAGGACAGTATCATGATCAGTCTGGCCGAGCTATGCAGTCATACCCAGTGCTTCCAATCCACGATACGCAGCCCTCTCCATTTCTTTCTCTGTTGCGATGCGCGTCTGGTCCATGGAATCCAATGGATGGTCGCCAGAATGGCATGACACCCCTCTGGCAGCGCCCGCAAGGTTCTGAGGGTGAATAGACTTCCACACGTGAACGCCCTGCTTGCTATGCGTGCAGGCTATGCAAGCTGGCGGGCGTATGCTGCTGCCATCCTTTGTTGTGCGAGTGAATGCAAGTCCTGCAGATGTTTGAAAGTTTGTAACAGCGCAACAGAGCCTGAGAGCCTATTCATCTTAGAGCCCATTTATGCGTGTAATGGCGACACCCGGCAATGATGCTCGAAATGCAGCCAACGCAACTTCTGACAGCTTATCGACTAATCAGCTTCCCCCACGTGAATCGATCTGATCTTTGAACATCGCGATGCGTTCATCGCACTGCGGTTTAGATGTCCGCTAATTCTGACACGCTGATGTTCAACACTTGACTCCTGGCACGTCTGTAATTAAACTCCTGTCCTGCTCCGGAAGGAAGTTATGAGAGACGCTTTTTAGCATGGCCATGACATGGAGTCTGGCCTTGGCCTGCTGCCTGCTCGTAGCAGCAGGCCTGCCAGCACAGGCACAACCACCTACAAAGCCGAACAGCCCGCCGCGGACGCTCAAACGCAGTGATGCCAAGCGATGGCAGCGGTTGAAAGAGACGGCCAAGACTGAGATAGGGCTGTCAACCAAGAAATTCTTGCAGGAAAGAGACCAGGTGCGGCTGATGGGCACATGCCACTGTGTATCAGCTGTTGCATGTGTGGCATTGAATGACATCAGCCCTTGCACGGTAGCGGGATGGTTTGTGTGGCATCCTCCTGTTGTTTGGCCTTCAGTCCGGGGAGGACTGCTCAGCAGGGGCAAGGGCAGGGGCAGGGGCAGGGGCAAGGGCCTAAGCAACAACATGGCCCTGTGTTTCCAGCTGCAAGCGTAAAGTCACTGGAAATGGCACAGTAATGGCTGCTACTACCCAGGGGTGCAAGCTTCTGAGCGACCCAAGGGTGATGCAAGCTTTTGAGGGGAAGACATGGAAGGCAGTGAAACATTGCAGGCCGTGGAGCCTGAGTTGGCAGGTGCATGAATGGATGTTGCCATCCATCATAGGACAGGCCATGCACACCATTGATTTGGTCAGGGTACATCTGACAGCACAGCGGCGATGCAAGTTGCCCTGTACTTCTGACCCTGGGCATGCCATGGGCAAGGCAGCATGCATGGCACAGCCCAGCATTACCTTTTGACCCATGGATATGCATGACCCAATACAAATCTGTTCAGGGCTTAGGCGGATGGTGTTCGTGAAGGGATGGTCATGTCGGCTCAGGCTTGCAGCACACAAGATTCAAGTTCTGCTCAGTCTGTAAGCTCTTATCAAACAAAAAATGCCGGCTGTCTACGACTGTCCCCCGATTATATTGCGCATTGTCCCCCTCTTTGACCATGCCCTTGGAGGTAGACTTCATGATGGTGGGGTTGTTTATAATGATGTAATTCTCAACTGATTTTTTTTGTCTCGTTTTTCAGCATCTGACCATCCCCCTGGAGGTGGACGTCATGATGGTGGGCCTGGACCAGGACGGCGCCTATCACTACCGCCTAGATCCGGGGGAGCTGGACGAGCTACTGTCAGCACAGTGAGTGGGACGTGTCACCGAATGCAACCAGGTAATAGTGAATCTACCTGATTGAGGCTTCATTTCCACTCGTCGTTGTCATGTGCCCTTGAGGTACATTGGTCGTCCATTGTGTGGGCAACGGGGCATCCGGCATTCGTGTGCAATGAAAGGCACATTTCCACTGTTTGTTGTTTGTGTGCTCTTCAGGTACATTGGTCGCGAGCTGTGCCCAATAGTGTGGGAGACGGGGCATGCGGCATCGGTGTGCGCCAGTGTCTCTACAGTGGACCTGCCAGTGCACGACTACACTCAGGTGAATGGTTTAAACGTGACTGCACGTGAGTGGTGAATGGTTTACACGTGACTGCACGTAGGCCATCATCATCATCAACATCATGAGTACATGGCTTTTCATGGTTGAACCCATCATACTGCAGCTAGACACAATATATCTTTGCAAGTAGGTGGTGAACAAAAAGAAGAGTGTCTGGGGTTGGGAAAGCCAATCAGTGAGCCGATTAGTGAGCCGATCAGTGAGCCAATCAGTGAGCCGATCAGTGAGCCGAGCATGCCATCACAGCCATGATCAGTACAAGGCTGTTGCATGTTGCCTCTTTCACGCGCCTTGCCTGCTGCACTCGCGTACTTGTACGATGTCAGGCTTGACTGTCTGGCCTGCAACACAACACTTTGCCTAACATGCCTGCGCATACATACACGGACACGTTAAACACGCAAAAACACATGCACACATACACGGACACATGCCTTGCCTGACGCTTCATCTGCTGCTGCAACAACAGCATTTGTCGCCTGCCCCCACATGCCTGATATGCGCTTGGTCTGGCCTTCATTGCTGCAACACGTGCCCACACTTGCCTGATGTTTCTCTCACAGGCCCTGCGAACGGTCGAGCAGACATTGCGGTCCGAAATGAAGCTGGTGGGAGAGGCGCCGGCCTTTCCTGGAGCAGGAGGTGAGATGGGGTTTGATGGGACCGCAGTGGTTGGTCTGTCATGCCATTTCTGTTCTGCAATCCACGACGTGAAACTCGCTTGCATTACCTGGCCTCATGGGGCACCTGCCCTGCTTGCATCGGGTCGCCCACGGTGCTTGACCCAGAACAGCATGCCCAGTCGCTCGGCATGGAATCAGTGTTTGTGCCGTGTGCTGCTCACATGCCTGTTGTTGTATGTGTGTTGTCTTGCGCACTCTGTCTCTGTTCTACACCCGTGTCTTCTTGATACGCCCTATGATTTCTCGCCCCTGTGTTAGTCACAGACAGTCATAGTTATCAAGTGCACAAGCCTGGGCCACTCTGCCTTGTGCATGGCATTCCGTGGTATAATCTCCACACCTGTGTTGATCATGAGCCTCATGCTGCTGGCTGTGTGTGGCAGACTACGCCAAGATGCCCATGTATACGTGCTTGTGTCTCATGCACTTCTTAGTAAGCCATGTAGTACCTGCGTGTGCCCTGTGTTGGCCACCCACGTGAACTATGCTGCGTGTTGCAGACTTTGCGCGCATGCCGCTGTACGAGGTTGATGCGGCAAGGGTTGAAGACACCATACATAGACTGGTCATGCAGGTATGTGGGGAGACTGTACATCCAAACAAACACAAGCGTGCCATTGACAGCAGTGGAAAAACGCTTCGCTGCAACAACGCACCACCTACCATCACACAGTGTGGGGTGCATGCACACGCTCACATCCATACACATACATTCCTCAGGCACACGTGGGGTGTTCTCACAGGGCCGTGGTTCTGGACTTGTTGTGAGGAGCAATCCTGTGCAATCGCACCAGGTGTGCTGAGTGTTTTCCCTGCCCGGTACCACATGGACACGAAAGGCAGTGCACTTAAATCTGTGGAAATGCCAGCTGCCAAGCCAGGTTGCATGCCGAACCTTGCATACATTTGATGGCATGGTAAGAATGTGTGCCTGGCAGTTGTTCAACACACGTGCGCAACACCCGGCTGGCTTGGCTCTGGTAACAGCTTACAGGGGCTGTCACTCGCACGGTCATTCGAACTGTTTGCAGGCGTACAGTGCTGAGGGGTTTGGCCAAGGCATGGAGCATGGCTCGCACCCTGCAACCGAACACAGGCTGGCAGTGGTGGTGCTCAACCCCAGCAAACAGCGCATGAACCCGGCTGTCTCGCCTGAGCAGGGGCAGAAGGAGTGGGAGCAGATGGATCTGCTGGGAGAGTGGCAAGAGTGAGTCGTGAGAGAGAGTGTGTGTGTGTGTGTGTGTGTGTGAGAGAGAGAGAGAGAGAGAGACACAGAGAGAGTGTGAGAGTGAGGATGGATGGATATCATTGGTCTGCTGCCATGTCGGTTATGTAGCACACGTTGTGTGACTGCCTCATCAGCCTCCGTTTGCCTTCGCTCGTCCCTGCATTGTTTGCAATGCTCGTTGTGTATATTTGCATATTTGCATGTTTATTTGCACGTATAATTGCATGTATATTTGCATGTATATTTGCACGTACTTCTTTGTGTACACTATTTCAGTCACATTGACTCACACGTGTTGCATGGTGCAGTGGTCGCGTGAACTCGACGCGCGTGCGCATGGCGGAGGCGGGCTTCGCCTACCGCTACTCGTACCAGGGCAAGGGGTCGGCACAGGCGTGGGTGTCTGCTCACAACTTTGTGGTAAGTACCTAAATCCCGTCTAAACTTGACAACACGGGTCTATAATCCGAAAAACAAAAAAGGCGCTAGTTAAGGGTTGCCTAGCCCAAACGGCCAAAAGCAGTCAAGATCATCCATGACACGCGTGGAGGGCAGGAGACAGCTCTTCCGAGTGGCCTCGGTTCATTTGTTTTTGGTCACAAGTTGTTGCACCTGTCCGCCGGCCTGATGCTTCTCACTGCATATGACTGGCGGCAAGCCATGTGTTTTCCAATGCATGTCAGCCATCATGCTTTAAGCATCCAAAGCATGGCCATCCCACTGGTTTCCAACTAGGACATGAAACCCACACTGTGCAAAGCCTGTACCGTCACACTTTATGTATGGCCCGTACGATCACACTTTATGTATACACGTACGATCACACTTTATGTATGGCCCGTACCGTCACACTTTATGTATGGCCCGTACGATCACACTTTATGTATGGCCCGTACGATCACACTTTATGTATGGCCCGTACGATCACATCTGATGCATGGTTTGCATGCGATCACACTTGATGCATGGTTTGCATGCGATCACGTGTCACCCATGCACATAGGTTTTGGACCTGTCTGCCGGGCCCGCTGAGTTCGGCCCCCTGGCCAACCTAGGCGGTCTCACAGCACCCAGTGGCGTGCCTAGGCTGGAGGTAAGGAATGATCCTTGGGTTCTGGAACTACTGTTCTTGTAAACGCTCCTTTACAGGCTGGGGTGCACTTTCTATTACCCAGCCCAGTGGTGATGCTTGCGTCATTACGGGTTCTGGTAAACTTTGAGACTGCCCAGACTGGAGGTGATGGAAGAGAATGCTAGGGAAGGAACAGGCTGCTAGGGCTACATGGATATACTTGAAAGTATACAGTTACTGATTTTAGAATACTTTTCAGATGGCTGTTACTTGTTCAAACACTGGCTCCAAGCCGTGCATGCAATAGTAAGGCAGCTGCAGCTGTGCTGTGTGGCTGACTTGACATGCCACAAGTGCAAGAGTACCCATGTACAGGTATTGTTTGTTCCCGTGCCCCCCATGCAGCCCATGATGGAGGCCCTTGCCATGCACATGTATTGTTTGTTCCCATGCCCCTCATGCAGCCCATGATGGAGGCCCTTGCCATGCACATGTATTGTTTGTTACGGTGCCCCCCATGCAGCCCATGATGGTGGCCCTTGCCATGCACATGTATTGTTTGTTACGGTGCCCCCCATGCAGCCCATGATGGAGGCCCTTGCCATGGAGGTGGAGGACGCACACCAGTTCACTTTGCATGAGTCACTGCTTCACGTGAGTCAGGGGGTGGCAGTGGCACTGGGGACTCGCACAAGGTCGTGCGTCTGTGCATGTGGAGTTGAGGTGGGAGTGTGGGCGTGTCCCCGCTTACTATGCTAAGCTGTCATTAACACGGACACGAGTCAAGTGAGTTGTGATCACCTGACGCCAATTATAAGTCAAGGGAATTTGCTACCTTAGTAGCTGCCTTAGTACCGTTAAAATCACGGCAGTCGTTTGCTAACGCCTTCGGGCAGGTGTCAGGCACTATACAAACTCTTGATGAAAATGATCGCACAATCTTCAAACCACTCTTCATCTTGCCCAGTCGTCTCTGTCTGTGTGTCTCTTCCTGTGTCTCTCCCTGACACCTTGCACGTATCTGACGCCAAACACATGGTCCTGGCACACGTCTGCTATGTGCCTCCATGTCCACGTCTCTGCCTGAGCAAAATGCCCCAGGATGTCGGTCAGACCTTTTGGGTGTGATGCCCTCCCTTGCACACCCGTGAGTTTGGCAGCCGTTGGTTTTGGGGCACACTCTCTTTGACCCCACGCATGTGTTTTCAGGATGCCACCATCAGGATGCCCTAGGATATGTACAACTGTTAGCAACCAACCAACTGTCTCCGCCTCTGATACCAACCCTGACTAGAACCCTCACACATGCTGACCACCCATGTGCCCCTGGGTAACCACCCCAGCAAGGGTATGTGAGATCACCCCTGTGACCACCCCTCACACATGCTGACCACCCATGTGCCCCTGGGTAACCACCCCAGCAGGGGTA
>QAXH01004330.1:32203-46769 GCA_004335635.1 Chloromonas sp. AAM2 | reverse complement strand
CCTCCAGCGACGCGTCAGGTGGCTGGCGCCGAAGCCACGCGCAAAAACCATCCACAAACCCTGCCTGTACAGTGCACCAGACTAACCCAGGGCACTTCTTGGTGGTTGGGGGCGGGAAGGACGAAGCCACGGGGCTGGGGGTGACGCACGTGCGCTTCCTGGACAGCATGGGGCCGCGGGGAGCCACCATTGCGGACGTGCAATCCTTCCTGCGTGAGCAGGTCTTGCACTTGAGCAACATTCAAACGCCTGGATGGCATGTCATGCGAGATACAGTGTTGGCGGCCATGCAATTGCCGATTCGAAAGGAGGGGTGGCTTGTTCAGCAGGACGGTACGTCCTGCTGGTTCCTGGCAATGCTGGCCGCACTGGAGATCATGGACGGGGCCGGGGGTGTGCACTGGGCGTGGAAGGAGGGTACGCTGGGGTTAGGCTAACCCAGTATGCCCGCTGCTCGAAGTAACTATCGCAAGCTGCCTCTATATCCTCCAGCGACGCGTCAGGTGGCTGGCGCCGAAGCCACGCGCAAAAACCATCCACAAACCCTGCCTGAACCTCCCTTTCCGCAGCGTTTGGGACGCGTCCGGACATATTGTTTACGACGGTACGCAGGGGTGCGAATTTACGGATGCAAGCGGGAGGATCGTCCGCGATGTGGCCGCCCGCCTTGTGTTGGTTATTTGCAGTTTCCGTCAGAGGGCATCGATGATGTCACTTCGATGATGTCACTTCCAATCTTTCAAAGCCTAGACCATGCAAGCAGTCATTGGTCCAGTTACCATGTGACAGTCCTGTCATGACAATGACCCGGCAACGGACGCAAGGTAAGCACAATGCATCGTCAGATCCCGATGCATCATCGCAATGCATGATGGCCAGGCATCACAACCTGCCCTGATCGCTGAAGTTTATATGCTGAGATATGTCCACACGGACAAGGTGTGGTCGCTTCGTAACTTGCATGTTCTGTCATGTGGCTTCTCAACTGTGCCCATGTTTGACGATGGGCATGCTCGCAGGATACTGACAACCGCCGCAGGACAGACGACGATGGACAAGAAGGCAGACTCCATCGCCCCTTACGCAGATCCCATCGGGGCGGACATGGCCCATGAGTGGTACGACCGGGCCCGTCAGTTGCCCTCTAACATCTTGGCGCTGATCCTGGCATATTCAGGCGTACCAGAACCGTTTGCGAAGACTGTGCTCCCTGCTTTCCAGAACATTCTGACGAACCCTCACTTGACAGCCACGTGGTTGACTGCATGTCATAGCAGCGTGGTGAAAGCTTTGGAACAAGTGGCTAAGAGGGGGCATGTCGATGTAATTAGGATTCTTGCGGCAGGGGGTTTAGATCTCTGCCCTGTCGGTAACAATGCACTGTCTCATGCAAGCTACCACAGGCACGAGCATGTGGTGGCCCTTCTTCTAGACCACTGCAATCAAGATGTACCTGACTATGACAGTTCATTGGAGGAATCCTCTTACCTGGGACATGTTGAGGTTGTGCGAGTGCTTCTGGCGCATCCAATGTACGCATGGGCGGCCAGTTGTACCCATCTCTCTTTGTTATGCTGCCAAGAGGGGGCATCCAGAAGTTGTGACCATGCTGCTTGAGCACGGTGCGAACGTCAATTATGACTGGGCAAGCCCGTTGAGGTCGGCTGCTGCTGGTGGACATACGGAAGTGGTCAGCATATTGTTGACACATGGCGCAGACGTCTCGCCTGAAGGGACGATGGCAGCAGATAGGCACGAGGAGGGGCTGGAATTCTTTACAGCTTTTGATTTGCCCGAGTCGGTTGTGCAGGTTCTGAGGGATAGGAAAGCATGGCTTGGGTCACAGAATGTGACACCCTTGCCTCTCTGGGCCAGTATGCCAGGGTTGTGATTTAAAGAGTAACTGGCACGTTGATAATATTCACCTTTCCTATTCCCTATCTGTAATCGTCCACGGAAACACGCGTTTCTGAGCCATACCTGTCTGTTTATATGGTAACAACGTATGTTAATATGTTGCATGCAATGTCCTGGACGACGTTGTCAAAGAACTAGGCACAAGTCGCAATGGTCATTATCAACCAGTAAGAACAGCATGACGCTAATGAACGGCATGACAAAGACAGATCAGACAACCTGCAACAAATTCGCCCACGTCTCTACAGCCGATCATCACAATTTACGAGTCATCAAGAATTGGGAAGCACAGCCGCCTCCTCCATAGCACGTTCCACACCCAATTTGATCCCATCCCACGCCCACCACACATTAAGCAGGACGGTCTCCCTGACTCTGACTAGTGGTGGCCCGACTCGCGCTCCTGGTCATACGTGGCGGGGCCTGTGGATCTGCCGGAATTTCCGGTTTCACGAATTCCACGAATTAAATGGATTAATGCATGGAAAATATCCATGCAAATAAAAAGTACCAGGCATCCAGGGTGGTGAGTGTACCATTATCTTTTATTTGACCGTATTCTGGGCGACAAGGTGTTGGCGATCTCGTTCAGAGACTCTGCATGCCGCTGCTTCGGCTTCATGGTGTCCAAGAAGCGCTACAGCTGCACTTCGCTATCATCTGCCCCACTGGCTGCGCCATGACCACTGTTCATCACGTCAATTAAGCACTGCTGCTGAGTTTACGATTGGGCCTTCCAAAGTTTTGCAATTTGCGCAAACAGTTGATATTTGCGTTGGACGTGCTTCATGGTGTGCACTCCCTCCTTGCAACAACGATGTCCATGATTAAGGGCACCTCCAATGACTCCTTGAGACAGCAGCAGAGGCGTGCAATGCACCAGAGCCAGGCTAACAAAGGCAAGCAAACAACAAAAGAAATCTGCTACTGCTGAGAACAACCATCCTTCACTCCTTCCAGGACTGGTTCCACCACACCTCCCCTTTCAGTGTTAACACGTCCCTACACAGTGACAAATACTGTCAGGGGACCACCAGTCTGTTAACCACCAGTATTGCTATCCTCTAGCAGTCTCCATGGCCTCCAGCATGCCTTGCAGGCCCTAGATGAGGAAATCCAATGCTGCGAGCTACAGAGCAGATGGGTAACACGAGTCCAGTGGCAATGACAGTGGCATTGGCGCTACATCATGACATCATGTGATTGGTGTGACGGCGTCCACTGCATCGTGGCATCATGTGATTGGTGTGACGGCGTCCACTGCAACCATGACATCATGTGATTAGTGTGACAGCGTCCACTGCATCGTGACATACAGTCCGCCAGTGATGGTGCACAGACACTGTTACAAATGGTACAGCAACTCTGCTGGTTCCCCTGGGCACACCCCAATACCGGTTCTGTCAAACATGTGCCTTAACTGGATCAACTTGTGTCAGATACCCTTGCTAAACAGCACTCAGCAATCCTCGCCAATCAGCACTCCATCCACAGGAAGTCATGCGTGGCCTGCGTACGGCCTCTTGGCCTAATGCGCAGGATACCCTGTTATGATCCTGCAGAACCCTGCACAACTGGAGATAGACGTTTTGGCAGGCCAGACCGGGCTGCATCAGTTTGCAAACGTGGCCAGGCTAGGATTCCAACGCCACCCTTTGGAAAACGCAGCATTACAAAGAGCCTGGAGGTTGAATCTGATGTTAGACGCTCCTTCCAGATAGACTGCCAGTGCACAACTGAACCACAGAGCCTCGCTCTGCCTGCATGTACTGCGCGGACCGGTATAATTGCAGCGTTTGAATCATGAAGCCACCCTGAACCCACTCTCCTTTCCTCATGGTCCGTATGTTTGCTCCCATGACGCCCTCAGCCTGGCCCAGAACCGCTCATCATACTGCCCTTTGGAAAGGTGTTTTTCTGCTGTGCAGTACGTGCTCTTGTGGAACCCTGGCCTCCCAGCATGGGCCCCTCCAAATTGGGACGAGGACCCAGGGCCTGATTAGAGCTCTTCCTTGATTTGCTCCGCCGCGTGCTGCGCCGCATGCGCTCCCTTTTGCATGTTCTCTTTGATCGCCTCCGCTGCATGCACACTGTCCGGCTTGACCTCGCCCAACACCCGCTCTGCCGCCGCCTTAGCTTTCTCTGCCGCATGCGCCGCTGCAGCCCGCACCGCCTCCGCCGCAGCCTTGGCACCGCTCACCTGTATAAGAAAAGGAACAGGAAAAACTGAACATGTCTGCAGTTTCCACTTACATAATACTGTATACTGTCCTATGTAATCATATGTGTCCTGTATAGGGTGGGAGCTGTGGCAGGGTCCAACCAAAATTGACACTGTCCGATGTGTATAAGAGCAACTCCGTTGCTGGGTCGACCAGCCAGATTATATATGCCACTCTGACAGTTCAAAGCAACACAAGGTCGGTGGGTGGTATGCTACAGCGCTGTGTATTCCGATTTCAGAATGCGCTAGAGCACGTGCTACTCAACTCACTACATGCAAGTTATTGCTACTCACTTGCTCTGTAGCCATCTCATTAGTCTCCTCCGCAGCGTCGCTGGCCATCTTCTTCGTTTTGTCAGCGGCTTGAGATGCCTTGTCTGATGCCTGCTTTGCAGCATCAACGGTCGCTTGAGGCGCCACACCCAGCACCGCCTCCTGCGCTGCGTCAGCCGCCTGCAGACGCAACAAAAGGTTGCAGCGTATGAGATGAGGACAATCAAATCAGGTCAATCTGCAGTTGGTACAACGCGCCAGCTGAGGAGGATTTCTGCGCACCGTCGGCGTTGAACTGCTTGTAATCCTCGCTGACGCAACTCATGCATGGTCGCGGTGCATCGTTTACAGTACCCACCTGTGAAATCTTCTCGCCCGCTGCATGGGCTGCTCCAGCGGCGGCGTGAGGGGCCCCCTTTACCGTCTCCTTGGTTGACTCTGCCGCGCCCATGACGGACTCTTGCGCCGCCGTCGCTGCGCCTGTCAATGTGTCGCGTGCAGAGGCCGCTGCTCCTGTAACTGTGTCGCGCGCTGCCGCCGCGGTGTCTGCCACCCGCTGACCCACAGAAGCAGCCGCATCATGCACAGCCTCAGCGCCATGCTTCACCTGCGCCAAACAGGTCCATCAACTTGTTCCATCAACACAGGTCGATCTGGCTGCGCTGTTTGCCAGGTCAATCTGGCAAACGAAGTTTAGCTGCGAATAAACCTGACATTCTTACACCTCCACAACAGTTTGTGCAGATCCACGACGATCTCTATTGACAGATCCTGCGCACCCAGTCGAGAACCTAGATTTTCCTCCAACCCGCGTACACCATGTGCACCTCTATTGATCGAATTGTTCGTCATCTTGCACCACCCACCTTCTCCTTGGCGTGGCCCACAGTTCCCTCGGCCTTTTCGTTGACATGAATGGCTGCAGTCTCCAGTGGATCCTGCACCTGCAAAACGATTGACGGTTACGTTACGGACATTCAGTCGTGCCGCTTGGGATCAACGACACAGTTGGCTGAGCAACGATGACCTGCAGAGTTTGCAACTGGCATGTAGAAATGACGCAAGCATACCTTGGGTGTGAAGGGAAAGCTGCAAACAGAATCCATGAACACAAAATGATCAGATTTCTAGTAGCCAGTGACGAGAGATGATGAACTGTTCAACGAATCTGTTCATATCTTGTCCACGAACAACACATGAATGATAGTCTAGTAACTGTGATCACACATTCTGCAGTACGCATGATTACAAAATCAAAATTTTTTATCGTTCTAGTACATGCCCACACCTGCCGTTCGTGAAACTCTCCCTCCGCCACGTCTGCATGCCCCCGGCCCAGGACGGTGTCGATCACACGACCCACCATGCTGCGGTGGGCGTCCTCATCAAAACCCTGACGAACGGATTGACAAGCAAGACGTACAATTAGCAACGACCAACCAGACCGATTGACATGACGGGCCGTTTTGTGGATCAAGTGTGGTGTTGAGCTAGCGCGATGTATTGGCTAACGAACAACATCAATTCACCTTCTTAATTGCTGCATTAGCTGTGGTGATCAGTTCCTCAGCCGCAGCGTGTCTCGCCGCATCCATGTGCTCACCAGCGTTAATAAGCTCCTCACCTGCGTAAGGTGCACGTGGGGTACAGAACAGTCAGCTGTTGGCTTGTGCAGATGCTTCTCTGTAGGAAACTATAAGAGGCGGGATGGGTCAAGTGAGAGGGTGTCATAGTCATTGTGAAAGGCATGGAAAGTGAACAGAGGCTTATCTGGTACTGGTAAGTGAATGCTCATCCTGTCTGACAAAGAATTCTCTGCTGTTTAGCTCGCCGCCAGCCGTGAGTTGCAGCAGTCCTTTGCTCAACCAGCTGCGCGATCACAAACCTGCTCCATGCTCCACCGGCGCATGGCCAAAGCCTAGCTTGTGAGCTACCTTTTCAGTCAAGGTTTCATCCTGAAAAGTCATGCACGCACTTCCAAGTCATTGGCGTCGATGCCATCGCTTAGGTGGCAGCGCGTTTCGCGTGCAGCGACATGAGCAAAGGCACATCGATGTGCCAGTCATACGTGACCAGCGTGTCGAGACCCACATACGCTCGCTAAGCCTCGGCTCACCTCCTTGGCTTTGGCTGCCAGTCCGACGCATGCGATGGCCGAGAAGCACAGCAAGGCGGGAAGGAAATGCCGCGCCATGGAGTTGCGGTATACCTCTGGATTGAACGAGGAATACAAGGGTAAAATTGTGGAGGCGCGGCCTTCCAGCGTACTGTTCAGGTTGTGGAAGCTCAGGAGGAGAAGAGGGAGGAAGAGGGTTGCGTCATCGGTGACTCACGAGTGAGAAACTGTATCGAGGATTTGCGGTAGGCCTGGTGAGATGGCTGAAGACCAATGCTGCTGAACCCGAGGCAACTTTCCTGCCAGCTATCAAACGTATGAGCGGCTCAATGACCGCCAGACACCGGCGATGAGCGGCTCATGACCGCGAAACATCACCAGATGGAAAATTCCGCAGAGACAACGACGCGCCACCTCAGTGGGTACCACAGCTGAGTAGTAGCTTCATGTTGCTTCATGTCGCTCTGCGCCAGTGACGATCACTCACCGGCGGAGTCCGCGGTGGTTGCCACATTCTGCGTCAGATCACCGAGAAGCGCTTTTTTGCATAAGGCGGCCGAATCCATGTAATTTATTGATAAACTGGCAGGCCCGGTGACATGGTTAGAGGCATAGCAAAGACTTGAAGCGAAGTCTTCGCTCAATGCTTTGGCAGTGCCTGTTGGCTCATCATTGGTGAATGGCAAGGAAGTCGAGGATGAAGGCATGTGCGCATACTGAAGTTCCAGGCATGGAGTGCCATGGACATGCATACAACATTGGATTGCAGAAGAAGTGGCAGGTTATGGCCTTGTGACGTGGGCATAACTCCTAACATGTTTTTGACCAGGCATAGCTGCGCAGGGCGGCAGTAAACGTAGGAACGCCTTATAAGGAAGCACACGGGGGTATGTCAAGAGCTAGCAGGCGTGCTGGCACGACAGAGTACTTCCAAGCACTAACAGGTGTTGAGACATTTTCTGGGTCTAACGAGGTATGCGGACAGGATAGCACCTCGAGAGGTTGGCCACCACCACTACCATCCTGGTGTGTCGCAATCCCCTTCACATGTAGGTTGGACTGGTTGGAATCCCTCCCCTCTTGTGAGAGCTAGTGGCCGGGCATGTGCCAGTGTTTGCCCGTGTTTGCAAAGAAGTCCATTGCAAGCAAAGGAAAACAAGCGTGCCCGACCAAACAAAAACTCCACATGCAAAAGAATTCACGCAAAGGAAGCCAAGCAAAGTTCAAGCAAACGAGCTGGTCTCATTCTGGCCAGCCGCCGCCTTGGGGAGGTAGCCAAGCCCTCCACCCCCCCGACTGAGACAGCCACAGCGCTTCATTGGGCACTAGACACATGCCGCCTAATGTGGGTCACACCCCGAGAACCCATCTCCGAGTTAACTGCTAGCAGAACTTGAAAACGCAGCATCACAAAGAGCCAGGAGGTTGAATCTGATGTTAGACGCTCCTGCCAGATAGAGTGCCAGTGCACAACTGAACCACAGAGCCTCGCTCTGCCCGCATGCACTGCGCGGACCGGCATAATTGCAGCGTTTGAATCATGAAGCCACCCTGAACCCACTCTCCTTTCCTCATGGTCCGTATGTTTGCTCCCATGACGCCCTCAGCCTGGCCCAGTACCGCTCATCATAATTACATAATTATGATTATCTTGGCACATCGGCCCGTGTAGCATGCAATAGTAGCGAAAATTCACATGGGCCACACAAAGGAGGGTATGCTACTGCTGCTGGCACAGCAGAAGCACCAGTTACCCAAGCAAAGTTTGGAGTTTATATCAAGGGTCGTAGAGCAGGGCTATCTTGGGGTTCCTAGCCCAGGAGCTGGTCGCTCCCTGGCCTGCAAAGCCGTGCATCTTGTAGTGCGAGTAGCGCTGGTGGAAGGGCGACTGTGAGCCATGGTTGGGGGAGGGGTTCTCTGCTAGGGTCAGCTCGCCAGGCACGGGCTGACGGTAGGTGGCAACCGTGACCTGAAACAGGCAGAGAAATAAAGCGTCCCTTGTCAACCTTGATAGGTACAGATTGATCCCAACTTATGTATGCAGCCCAACTTGACTATTCGATGACTGGGCCGTGTCCGTCTTTGTGATCATCAAATCCACCTGCCTTCTAACCCCACATCTCTCACCTTGTCCCGCCTCCTCGACCGGTCCCCTGCCTCCTGTGGGGTCAGCGGCTGACGTGTCACCACAGAGGCATTCTCCATGTACGGGTCTGCACAGACACATGGGGCACACGTGGGACAGGTGGATGGTGTACAGGGCCGTGGATAGCATGGGGGCATGGCTCAGTGGTGTTGGTGGTTTCCTTCCGGGCAAGGGCATTAGAAGTTGATGCATTTGTGGAGCAGACAAAGTGCTGGGAAAGAAAGCCAACCTGCGTATGTAGCTGTAGTGCGCTCTTAGGAGCTTAAATATGTGGCAATAGCATGTGGGCCAGGTTGCACGCGGGCCACTGGTACTGTGCATGACAGGTGCAAAAGCCATGTGTTTAAGCCACAGCCAGTGGCAGAAAGGGCTTGCTGCCGAACGACACGATCACACTCACCCAAGATTTCGATGGGTGGTCTAGCGGGCCGTGGATAGCCATGTTGTCTGCATGCGCGTGCAGAGCGCAAAATTTTAACGAATGGTTTAGCACCACAATACCACGATCAGCATGCAAAGGCAAGAGTTAGGCCGCAAAGACGTTCACTTTTGGTGGACCGAAATCATTTGTACAAGCTGTGCTGTGGATACACGCCTCTGACCCTTGGCTGGCATGTCCCAGCACTGATACAGCTGCTGGCTGCCATCTGCCCACCGCCTAGCACACACTAGTTACGCACACATACACGCTCATGGTGGTCAAACCATGTGCCAACCATGTTCGCAACCATGTTCTCATCGTGAGTAGTGATATTTACAACAAGAGGCGCACATTCACCCGCAATGTTACCCTTCGTCACATTGCTTACGGGAACTTTGCCACTAGCTTTGCCTCCAGCCTGGTCATGGGCTGCCCCGGCTCCCGGGGCGGGACCCCAGTGGGGGCCTGCTGTTGGGCCTTGCACGACCGCGTGGCCCGCCACGACCTGCAACGCAAGTGGAGCACAAGACAACCAGCTGAAAAGCGAACGAACCGAGCCAAGCTCATATGACATCATGTGCCACATTCCATCACGACCGTCAGCACCTGCTGTACTGAAACGGTATCTGTTCGGTTGTGTTGTCGTAGGGCGAGCATCCTGTCATACTGTCATCTGGTGGCGAGGGAAGCACAAAGGCAGTGGGTGATGGTGATAGCACGTTGACACAAGAACTGGGCTGATGATGATAACGACACATCGGCACCAACTGGTCTGGTGCATGGCTTCTGTCAAGTGAGCAACCCGCAGGCACCATCATGCTTGTCCCAGTGTGTGAGCATGTCAGCTGTTCACGCGTGGCATAAGGCAGCAGTACGAGAGGCCATCTACGGATAGGGTATGCAAAAGAAGCTCGGAGGCACGTGGCACGCTCTGCGTCAAGCAAGTGCACCACGTACTCTGAGTGTTTGGGGTTGTACGCCCAGCTGGTCTTGGCTCCCTTCCCGGCAAAGCCAAAGTACTTGTAGTGCGCGTAATCCTGTGCAGCTAACGGTGGGCACACCACTTCTTGATGCTGCCGGGCAGGTGGGGTGCCACAGCGGCTAGGACAGGAACACTACTCATGACCTGCCTGAACCTGACTGGGTGGTCTGTGACTATTGTGTGCAAGTACTTTTCATTTCTGTTCCTCACACGAGTCCTCTGCACCTAACCGCATTCAAGGAGAACGATGCACAAAGCGTGTATGCTTGGAAGGCATCAGGTGTTCTGAATACCAGCCCTTTTTGGCCTTTCCTGTTCGTTTGCAAGGTTTTCCCATCAGTCAAATTGATCGTGAAGGATGGGTGCTTGTTGTTTGGCATGTCCTAACAACAAGGGGGCATGATATAGGGTGGGCCGTTCCCACCACAACTACCGCTACCTGGTGACCTGTTTAGGGTTAGGGTTAGTTAGTTAGTTAGTTTACCTGGTCAGGGTCAGATCGTGATCTTTGTGAAACCTGATCAACAGTGCTCGGGCCCTGTCCACTCTTATACGGATTTCTTATCCCGGACAAGCACGTGCCCTGTGCAATCGCATGCTAAAGGTCGAGTGCAGCCTGGTGACATCACAATCGTTAGGCACGCCGATCAATTGCCCGGCGCACACCTGGTGGAAGGGTCTCTTGCCGCCCTCCCCGTAGCCCACGGGTGAGGGCGGCACGTCGTAGGTCATCACTCTCGCCCGGCGCCAGGTGTCCCCGCCCACCGACTGGGGGTCGCACAGAGGGGAGCCCAGCTCGAGGTCAGCATCTAGCACTGCGCTGGTACTGTAGCAGGGAGCACCTGACATGGCAACAAAGGTAGCGTTAGAATAAGGTTCAAGTAGTTCTTCACATACAAGTACGCACAGAAGGTGAAGCCGAGGTAGAATCTAGTGGGCCCACAAACCCTTAGCAAAGCTGAGGTCTGTTCATAAGGCCACAGCTGCACGAGGCACTGTTTGTGAGACTGTGGTGGCACGCGAGCCCCAGTGGTCCATGACATGGCTTTCAGCACCTTTTGGACTTGGGCGTCTGGCGCCACTGCCTGGCTAGTGTATGCTGATGGCCAAGGCCTGCCACTGACTGTCCTGTTTACCGAAGATTGGGCACGTCAGGGTTGGATTCGAGGTGCGGCTAGACTCAGGTTTAGGTAAGGTTAAGGGTTAGGGATGGGTTAGGGTTTGTAATTGACATGGCTTTTGGGTAAAACCAGTGCATGGGCGAGGTTAGATTAGGGAAAGACCAGGGTTTCAGTCCACCGCCTTGGCACACCTGTTGTTGTGACGTTTCTTGTCAAGAGATCAGAAACATCCACGTGGGTCGTGTGGGCTGTTGAGGGGCGTGATGGTGTCACGTGCCTGTCATGTGCGGGGCTGGCTGACTGTGGACGAATGCTGGAGCGGCCTGAAAAGCAGAACAGAAAGCTAGAACTGGCCAGATATTGTGACGAGCTGTCACAGTACTCTAACCTTCCTGGCTTCCAACGTAGCATTCAGTCATTTCCAAGCACACGATGGAATTGCATTGGACAGCCAATGTCAGATACCACTCATAGGTAAAACGTTGAAGGCAAGGCAAACATGGTAGCATGTAAGGTTGGGTGTCAAACTGCAATGCAAGGCGTTTTGCTGAGGCCGCCCAGAAAACCATCACGAGGCGAGACTACAGCTGATTCGCTTGCGTGCAAGGTGTGCCCACCCGACTTGTCGAAGGGAGGAGGTGCCATGCGGGGCAGGTCCCGGTATGCGTACCTGTCTTCAGGCCTGCACAGAGATACGGGCGCACATACATCGTTTGCTTGCAACGTTCGAGACATGCAGGAATGTGTGCCTGGCAAGCAGAGACAGACAACGTTGTAAACCAACAAAAGAGAAGAACAACTGCCGCAACAGTGGTTTGATAAACAGTTGTGCGGCTTGAGGCTGCGATACACATGGCTGTGACTGTAATACATGTAAGGTTCCAATCAAGAGCGGCTCATCCGACTAGGCCAATGACAGCAGTAGCGACCTGTGGTGTGCATTTGAATGTCTTCTCTTCTGATATTGTGCTGCCTGCGCTGATCGGCTTATGGTGCCTTTCAATGCCTTGTATGCCTCCTGTCACTGCACAGCTTTCAATCCGCCTAGATTCAAGAAGAAGCGGCACAACGTACGTGGCTTTTGAGAGGAATTTGTTGTGGTCGTTGCATGGCGCATGAAAGTGCTCGTACACACATCCCGTGGTGTCCTGCATGCACATGCGTCATGGAAGGTAAGGGTGACAGGCATGGTGTGTTGTGGGTGAAGGCCGCTTGATAACCAGCTGTACGTCAAGCAAGCCAGACAGATTGGAAAGTTGGACAAGCGTTGCATGTGCCACGTGCATAGAGAGTTTGGACTTGTGGTTAAAGAAACTTGTCCATGTATGGCTTGGCCTCTGTGTTGCCAGCATGCACCTGCTTAGCTGCTTTCATGCACGCTTCTGCACCTATACCTCACCACCACTCCCAAAAGCAAGCTCACCTAGGCCTATTTAAACAAGCCCGCCAAATGCAATACCCAAGCTCTCTTAATCCTATAGTACAAACAGCAAGACCTTTATTCCCTGCTGGGCTTTGGTCTGGACAGCCGCATGGACTGCCTGTGCATCCACCCTCACTACCCTACGTACCCTAGCCTTCACCCGTCACACTGTTCCCGAGAACTCACATTCAGTCTAATTGTATCCCATGTTTCGTTTGTCGAGGGCTGACAAGGGGATGCGATCCTCGAAATTGGCGCCACAATCTGCTCAGGGACTTGATAGACATAGGTCATGTACGTAGGAGAGGGAGGCTGCTTCTCGAGCCGTAGCTGCCTTTCCACGTGCGCGTGAGGTGATTCCATTATCGCTGTGCCACAGTGTGGCTGATATGCAAGAAAATGGAAGGGCAATGGCCGCGCGAAATGCAAATGCAAAATGTGCACCGGGATACGACAGAGTTACGAATGTTTCGCGATGGCTGAATCGCGGATTGGATAGAGATTGTACCAATCGGAATGTGCAGCGCGATTTGATGCTGATGTAAAATGGTTACTTTTCATTGGCCGTTACTGCGCATGTCAATTGCGGCGGAAGCCAGTTTACATTGTGAGCCTGAATACACAGCCTGAGTCGCAACATAACCTTGGCGTGCTCCGGATACAATTCAAAACATGCGTACGACATCTGCAAGCCTGAACCCGCTTGATGACCGTGCTCTGGCGGAGCTTGAAATGGATATGACCCAGCGGTGTGTAAGCTTTTCCCGTGGCCTTTGCTTGGCTGGGAAGTTTGGTGCTTGCCAACCAACCCTGCTGGCTCGCCAATGTTTGAATGACGCATGAGGCCCCATCGGACGGGTTGACGGTGCTAACTCGCCTCTGACATGCGAATAATCGGCACGTGCTAATTGAACAATAAGTGGTCTTGTCAAAAGAAGACGTGCTATTCAGCCTGCTAGTTCACCAGCCTGTCCATTGTCTGCCCACGGAACAACTGGTGGTGTGCCTCTTGCTGCTCTCTGATCATGTAACTAGGCAATTCGTGACAGCCCTGCAGTTTACGACCATCAAAAATCAACATGACAGGATCAAGATGCTCTCACTTCTCCAGAGGCCGACCGCCTGGAGGGCAGCCTCAAAGTGTTGGAGCAGCTTGTGCTCATAGCACCGAGCATGAAGGTCTGGGCATGCACGGAATCGAGCAATTTCTGTTGCATTAAGAGGGGTTTACATTTGCTGTTCCAGCTGGACAAGGATAAGCGGAACAGTAAATGTAACAGAAATTGCTCGATTCCGTGCTCTGGGTGCAGTTTTACGGGGCTTTTTAAGGACGGGTGTAAGGTCAAAACTCCACTTTAAGTGGGGTCGCAGGAAGGGCGAAAACCCCACTGTGGACTTTTCAGTACCCAACTGTAAAACAGGTTTAGAAGTGTATTGCCACACATCGCTATGGCCCCTGTCAGAAGGTGTATGCACAGTGGTATTGCTCTAGCCCAGCGGCGTACTCTACAGTGGGCTTCCCAGTGGAGTTGTCATATGACCATACAGTGGGCTTCCGTGGGGTACTCTACAGTGGGCCTCCTAGGGGGTACTTTCTACAGTGGTCTACAGTGGGTACTCTACAGTGCGGTTGTCATATGACCAGAAGCACGAACATGTCATGTTTACTTCGGACAGCAAGTACTTGGACAGGTTCCACGACGCTGACCAGCCGGATCAGCCTGCTACGCCTGGTGTGGCGAAGAAACACAAGGACTCAAAGAAAAAGCATGACACTGTCCCTGACGAAAAGCATTGTGCCATTTTAGGTCTAGCCAGTCGTCGGGAACATGCTTTTTCTTTGGGTCCTTGTGTTTCTTCGCCACACCAGGCTTAGCAGGCGTAGCAGGCTGATCCGGCTGGTCAGCGTCGTGGAACCTGTCCAAGTACTTGCTGTCCGAAGT
>QAXH01004330.1:21063-32166 GCA_004335635.1 Chloromonas sp. AAM2 | reverse complement strand
TCGTGCTTCTTGCTTTGCGAGGTGCGATAGGCCTAACCCTACAAGGTTACCTGTCCTTCTTCATCCCTTGTGAACACAAACGACCACGAGATGCTGTAGTCAGGACGTTGGACCTGGGTGAAAGCATTGTCATCCCACTTTGAGACTAAAGAGACTAAGGAGCTCAAGCTGGTCTTTTGCTGGATGGCTGTAGTTCCCAATAGCACACGCTTTGACTTTTTCTGCGTAGGACCTCATTCATCATTCTATTGTAAGTGTTGGCCTTTGTGGCTGAATCAAATTTCACGGAGTCTGGTAAAATACAGGTGTTACTGTAAAGGAAGACAGCCCGCTTTCGCGCGGTCCCCCCGCCCTTTGAGCAGAGGGTGTTATGTGCCCATACAGTGGGAGTTTACAGTAATACACCAAACCTCATTATGTTGTCATATGACAACCCCACTGGGAAGACCACTGTAGAGTACGCCGCTGGGCTAGAGCAATACCACAGTGCATACACCTACCGACAGGGGCCATAGCGATGTGTGGCAATACACTTCTAAACGTGTTTTACAGTTGGGTACTGAAAAGTCCACAGTGGGTTTTTCGCCCTTCCTGCGACCCCACTTAAAGTGGAGTTTTGATCTTACACCCCTCCTTAAAAAGCCCAGTAAAACTGCACCAAGAGCAAGGCGCTTGACTTCACACTGAAGCTGCACTGTGTGTATTGCTGTGCGCACACGCAGGAGGAGGACGTGCAGAACCAGTGCGTCTTCCTGTGGTGTGAAGGCTCCAGTTGTATTACCATTGTCAGGGGCATCTCCATGGTCTCATCTGTGCATGACAAGACACAACTGTCCTTCTGGAGATATCGTTCCGAGTGGTATCAAACCCACTTTACATTGGCTTTGATGATCGCATGTAGTGCGTCAGCCCGTGTAACCTGAAACGTCAACCTTCTACACCAGCAGAGCATGCACCACATTCCGGCCATCATCCAGAAGAGTATGGATCATACACCAGCCTGCACCGACCATCTACGCTCATCTTCCAAAACTCTTCATCCCTTACTTCTGCTCATGATGGGCAGATCGCTCAGACCAAGGTTGAAAGCAGCAGACAGAAGAAGAAGTGCATAACTAATCAATCGCCCTGCTTCATATCAGTTCACTCCCAGCCGAGATGGCCCAAACTCTCCGGCACAACATCAGCAGATGGGGGCACGTGCTGCCGTTACTTGGTACTGGCTCACTTTGATACATGCTTTCACATGAGCACACGCAGGGAGAATACAGAGTGAGGAGGCCAACCAGCCAGCCAGCAAGCCCACTCACTCTGACAGCTAGCCAAACCTTCGAATGTGTGTGCATACAGACACGAAAATCGTACTACACCAACCATGTCAGGAAGCCACCAGTTCAGTCGGACAGGGACGGGAATCGCACCCAGCTCACTGACAAAGACAAACACACGAACTATGAAGATCCTCCATCTCAACCTTCACACCAAACACACCATCATGTATGCCTGGCTTAGATCCAGTTCAGATAATTTACTAAATGTTGTAGCTAGTGCCATGAGGGTGCTGGGGTTGAGATAAAACAGTAGTCTAACGTCGCTATCCGGAGTAGACTAGAGACAGGTTTGGGTAACCCTGAACAAAGCCAGCATCGCAGCGGCGTGTTGCTGGTCTGGCGAAAAAGCAGTTGCAGCAAGGTGCATGACCAGTGCTGTCAGGTGGAATGTACACGTAGCCAATAGCCATTGCAAACCACGTGATCGCAATCCCTGATCAGTCTCTCGAGTCCCACATGGAATAAGCGTGGTATGTGCGTTTGTGATGTGTGCAGTCAGGCATAAGTCCACAACATATCACGGCCACAAGCACAAGCCGCACGTGTCTGTCAAGGAGAAGAGTAAAGGTGCTGTAGATCGCAAGGAATTTGGGTGGATATGGGGAGCGACCAGGGCATTGGCCACAGGTTCGAATCAAGATGCGCTGGTAAGCAAATCAATGCTATTGAGCACAGAGCGTATGCTCAGCAGAAACAGATGGTACAGCCATATGGCACATGGGCAGAATACATAATACGCACTTCCATAGGATAAGCGTAGGGTCAATTGTCAAGTACGAACAAGGGACAGCTGCTACGCTTGGTCAAGAAGCTCTGTGGCTGTTAGTTGCATCTCAGACTGAGCACTACATCTCCGCCCATGGCGGTTTTTGAGCAAGGTGGGACCTTTTGCCCCTTTGACGCCGAACTGCAAGCTTCAGGCGCTCGCAGCCCAAGCATGATGCAATAAGCTGCACCATGGGCTTGAATGTGAGCACAATGAGGCTGGGATTACGTTCCCCTCATCGGGGTGACGATTCCCTTGTGGCCTTGCAGCGCTTAGCGGGATGGATCAACCCCTTGATAGGCCGCTGACCTTGACAGGGTGAGGCTGAGTTCAGATGGCTGGTACAAAGGCCATGCCTTTCTCTCCATGTTTCAGTACGCCAGGAACATGAGTGCTGTTGAAATAGTGCCTGTGATGAGCCCATGGATACCCAAGGTGGGACAACAGGCGCTGTGCATCAGTGGCTGTGCAGCAGCAATGGCTGCATGCACTGATTTTGCAGCAGCAGCTACGCTGTTCATTGCCAATGCCGAGTCAAGGCCTGTACCTTGCCCTCAACAGGGTCAGGCAATTTTTATGAACCAGTGTGGCTTTGCAGCGGCAACAATGCTCATTGTGCGGCCAGCCTGACATGTACCTGCCCTTAACTCATTGCATGCACATCATCGCATGATTGTTGTGCAGGTGGGCCATGAGGGCGTCAGGGCGACTGCAGCTCAAACACAGTGCAGTACTCCTGCACCATGCCGACATGTGACACCCGTTTCCAGTCCCGCCAGTCAAAGGCGGGGTGGCCGTTCCCGCTGCCGTCGCCATCCCATGCGGGCCCGTTGATGACCTCGGCTTGCATGCGCCTGGCCAGGGCAAAGCTGGTCACCTGCAAAGCAAAGGAAGGCCGCAAGGAGTGTTGGCTCATGGTGTTGTTGCCTGCACTAGCATTGGTCAGGCTCACACAGTTGTTGTTTCCAAACTAATCAATAAGTGGTCAGGCTTGATGCCGTCCTCGTGTCCAATGGCATGAGGAAGAAGGCATGGAACATGAGAGGTGTAACACGGTCGGCTGGTCAGTGAGTCAGGCACCTCAGGCTAAGGCTACTACAGGCTGACCGGTTTGCTTGCACAATATCAGCCACAACATCAGCCAACATAAGCGCCCAAAACATCCCTAGTGAAGGCCGCTGGCTTCTCTGTGCACCAATGTATGCTGAAGCCACAGCGCAGCAGGCCGCACGACAGCTGAACGATGCTTGGGTAATGCCAATGGCCTACTTATCAATGCCATGCACTAACCTTGGCATCATAGCACCCCGAGGCGTCGGGGTGGTCGGGGTCCAGGTCCCCGCGCGCGCACACCGCCTCCCAGGGGGTCGGGGAGAACGGGTCGCCTGGAAACGCGAACACAGAAACACAACACATGCAATTGCACGCTTGCACTTGAAATGCACAGAAGCACTGGGACAACTTGCACTTGAAACTGCACACACAGGCAGGCACCCTCTTACATTTTTGTGTACATCAGGGCAGCCGTCTCAGGACACAAGACTTGAACTGACGGCTCACCCGGGGCTGCTGATGAACAACGTTTGCGCGTCCTGACTGCAGTCTATGTCTGGCTGCGTTAGATGATGCGCTGGTGCTGGTGCGTCACATCAGACGCCACCCAGCGCGCAACGATAAGCCAGCCCACCCCCCCTTGTACCCCTCATCTCCACACAAATACGGACACCCGTGCCATGGGGGGACACACACTGCAACACGCCTTGAAACCACTCACTGTTCCTCCCGCTGCTCCACCCGTTGGACCTCAGCACCCGCTTCAGGTCGTACAGATTGTTCACTGTGCCTGAACACATGAACAGGGCAAGCGGAGGAAGTGTTGTCCCTTCAGTGGCGCGGGTTCCCTTCCTTCAGTGGCGTATCAGTATCCTTCTTTCAAGGTCAAATGCGCCCCTTCTTCGTCCCAGTCCTGCCGGTGTTCACTGGTCAGTACACGCCCATGCCATCATGGCCCTAACGATGACTAGTCATCTGCCCATGACCCCCGTGTTGTATTTGCCATGGACTGTTGTGTGGTCTGCAATCAGTATGCCCTGAAACAGCTGACAGTCAGCTGCTGTAATATAACAGCAGAGTCACTTGACAGACTAGTGCTCCAGCCTGATGCAAAGCACGTCCTCGCCTGCACACCTCACGTTAAGGGCTCATTAAGAACACGCTTCTGTCTGCCATTCGCAAGGACATTTCATATGTATTTGTGAAGATCTGCGTGGCTCCATACCTATACCTAAAGGTGCTGAAGTTATCCCGGTTTCATCTTGTTTGCTAGCCTGAGGCAAAGCACAACCTTGATTTCCTGCGCACCTGAGTCCCTGCGGAATATCTTAGCCCTGGGCGCCACCTGGTAGGACAGGCCCGTGGCCAGCCCCTGGAACCCCTCCCCCCGGCTGCGCAGCGCGGCCTGCAGGTCCGGGTAGCCGGTCTTGTTGTACGCCTCCTCAAAGTAGGGGATGTTGTAAGAAGGCCTGAGAAGACACGCAGAGCACCCGTGAAGCACACCTTGTGTGTGCATTGCATGTGAAAGCTGAACAACAGGTGGTATGTTCGCAGGCCTGAGAGGACACACAGTGCGCTTGTCAAGTTGAGCACATGAAATTGTGGACTGCCTTTCATCCTCAAGCCGTAACACACACATCACATGTGCGCACTTGGTGCATGAACACGCGCGACAAACGAAAACGAAGGTAAACAACAGGTTTGGCCTGGTCGCCATGCCAATCCAGCCTGCGCAGCCAAGTCAATGTGTCTTGCTGAGCAGGCCAAACCCAGTTTACCATGCCTTTCGTGGCTCACAGTGTGGCTGCGAACGACATGGAGTGTGACCGGCCTCTTACTCAGTCCAAGGGCCAGCATAACCGCAAGCTCTGCCAGACGCGAGCCAGCGCTAACTCAAGGTCCAGCACCAGGCTTCAAGAGTTAAAGTTGTCCGAAGTTGTGTACGGACTGTGCACAGCCCCAGTGCTCACCAGTAGCCTCGCTCCAGCTCCTGCGTGGTGTCTGCCACGTATGCACCGCCTGGCACAGTCTCCACCACCGTCAGCAGGCCTTCCTTCAGCGCATGGCCGGGCTTGAACCGCTTCAGGTCCACTATCATGTACCTGCAGCACATGACCACAACGTGGACATAATTCCTTGCCGTGAGACCTGTGATGTTCACCGTGTGTTAACAGGTGTGGTTGGTGCTGTGGTTGCCTCCCAGTTGTTCTGACATTGTCACTATGCCAAAGCATCTCAGCGACAGGCAGTTACACAGCCAAAGGGCAGTAGATCAGGGGGTGAAGCAACACAATCATCACTAAGAGTAATCAGTGATACAGGCAACAAGATACAAAAGTGTTAGTGTGTGAGCATGGTTTGGCCCACGAGGGCAGGTGGGAGGGTGCATGATTTTGTGCATGAGTGCGCACAGGGCTCATGCCTCCTCCTCCCGCTCTGAACTCGTGTCTTGTTCTGCTTTGTCGCACTGTGATGCACCATGGACCTCCATACCACTGTGATGATAGGCCGAATTGAATTGTCACCCTCGGTGAGATCAGAGAAGTTCCAGTGCCCTACGCCACTTGCGTCATGTATATGTATGTCACGAGCATGTGAGGTCGATGATGTGTATGTACATTACACACAAACACGGGCTCACTCACTTGTGTCATATATGCATGTCAAAAGCATATGAGTGGGAGTGCGCAATATATGTATGTCAAAAGCATGGGAGTGTGCCAGCAAGAACACAACAAAAGCATGCAAAGTCAGATGATGCGGACGTATGTATATTACACACAAACACGGGCTCACTCACTGGTTGTTGTACGTGCCCGAGTTGTGTTCTTGAATGACGGCCGCCCATGCCTTGCCATCACGTGCCAGCATGCTAGCAGCCCGGGCTCTCTGCCAGCTCAATGCACCCTGCAAACGAATTAAGGGTAAAGGGAACAGTGGCTGAAGATATCCTAGAACTCAATACCCAGCAATTTATTGTCAGAAAGGAAATCCGCACAAGCGCAATGGGATTTGTCACCAGCAGTGTGGTTGACACAACCCAATGCAGAACCTCAGACAGTCGGGCAGAGGTTGGAGTTGGACATCACAACCCACTGTCCAGCCCCACGACATGGGCCAAAAGCAAACCAGGTACGGTCAGGCCAGGTTCGTGTAAAGGGGCATAAGCCGTTCACCTTATTTGTGGGTGTGCTGCTGCCCTCACCTTGTTTGTGGACAGCGCGTACAAGGACAGGTCGAATATGTCATTGCTGGTCTCCATCATCACCAGTCCAGAGTCAGCGATCAGAAAGTCATCCATGGACGTCACGAGACCTGCGCAATCAAGCCTTAGAGGAGTAAGCTATGGCCAATGCATGCTGCTGCCTGTTGTAGCACCAACTTGTGGAGTAAGGAATCGCGCTGTCACTATAATAGGCAGTATCGGTATACAATCCGTCCTGCTGTTGTGTGCAAAGACGTTGAGTTGTTTGGGGGCTGGTATTGCACATATTTGCAGCACATCCCTAGTGGTATGCACATTGCGCTCCCTGTTATAATTACATAATTGCTTGTTACAGGTCCTTCAGTCTCTTGATGTGAAACACATGGCTGCCTAACTAGGGCGCCCAATGCACGCACCTGGGTAGGAAGAGAAGCTCAGCTTCTGTGCAGCTACTGCAGGATGGGCAAGGTTTGTGATCACGTGCTTGTACAACCGGAGGAGCGAGGAGTATGACCACCACGTGGTGTGACCCATCAGGATGTCACTCAGATCGCTGGTCACCTGGACACGACAAGAAGGTCCATGCTCAGACATCTGCATCGCTGCGAAACTCAGTAGGACTTGTGTGTACATCAGACAGTGTTCTGCTGCATTCAAAGCAAGGCCTGCAGTGCATCACCTCCTTTCACATCCATGTCCTTTGGCTCAGAGAGGTATTGAGTGTATGGTTCTCAGCTACGACATGCACAGTACACCAAGCCCATATCGGCTCGCAATCCACGCTCAAGTACCCTTTAAGACTTGCGCTGAACAGGCCCTGGACACTGGAGTTATGATCCCATATCTTCGGCACAACAGAGTGATCAACCCACCTTGATGAGAGCACTGCAATGGCCTGACTTGGCAATGTGCGCCCTTGTCTGACCAGGCGACATGTGCTGCCACCTGGGGTGCAGGATTGCCTCCTTGGGCTGCGCAGTCCCCAGGTCCGTGGAAGTGGTGTCTTTAGGCAACCAGTCCTGCTCCATCATCACTAGCAGGTCGTCCATGTCGCCTGAACAAGCAAGGCAGGCGGGCCTACCACTCATGACCAGGTTACAGTGCAAGGTATGGCCGCAGCGAAGACGCAAACAAGCCCTCCCACCGTGGTGGGCTGCAGGGCTGAGTAGTGGTGCTGGGATCAGGCTCCAACCACCCACAATTACTGAGCCCAAACGCAGCAAGCCGTCAACTCAGATCTGTCTGCAGCGCCTGTGAACAACCACTGACAAATGTCACCAGCTATGCAGTCGAGTCTCAAACATTACGTGTCAAGCGCATGAGCCTCAAGCCCTTGACGTTCTTCTCCAAACCACCAGACTTTTCTCCAAGCTCTCCTGCCTACATTTCCGCCTCCTACCCCACACAATCCCACAGCCACCTATCTCCAAGCACCCCCCTCCAACCACACACATACACAGTCCCACAGCCACCACTAGTCCCTCACCGAATGAGTTGAGCAGCATGATGTCTGCGATGTCCAAGGTTCTGGCTCTGGACAGCGTGTGGTCGGACCTGACGCGCTCCGCGTACCCGTCCACCATACCCTCCAGCTGCAAGCATGCATGTAATAACGAGTGAGCAACGAATGCACCTGGCATCTGCAACAAGTCACACTCCAACAAACAGGCGAAACGTCAGTGCCTTGAGAAGGGCGGCATGGGAAACATGCGTACGCAGTCTGCTGCAAGGAAAAGCGAGCTGCAAACATACCAATGTGGTCCCATGCCACAGGACGATTTCATAGACTGCTGAAAGAACCACTGCCTTACTGGATCCACTGCACCAAACTGTGAACAAGTTACTAAGTGCTCCTGCGGCGCCATGTCACACAGCATCACACTCACTTGTGTCCAGATCAGGTTCTGCATGTCCCAGAATGGGTCGCCAGCCTGAGCAGCAATCTGTGCCGCCATGTACTCGCGCTGTGTCGTCAGCCTGCACAGGGCAAGCATTGCAAGGTGCTTGATTGAGATGCGGTCGGGTACAAGAATGATGCACAATGAATCGGAATGAACGTATCAATAACAATTCAAGGGCTTTTTCTCCAGCCTGCGTATGGCAAGCACTTCAAGGTGCTTTAATCGAGGTGCGGTTCTACTACATGTCCGGTGCATAGCACCGCAATGCATGGCGTCAAGAAGATAAAACCGACTCACCAAGCATTCAACTTAATCGTCTGGTTGGTGTTCTCCTCCAAGTACCATTGCATGTTAAGCCTGTGCAAAGAATCGGCGGCAAACCAACCTTGTTGATTGAGCTGGTTGAGCAATCTGGCAGCAACCTGTCTGGCAGGGTATGCTCACAAGGAGCTGCTCACTTCTGTCAAGACCGGCCTCTTCCGGGCCTTCACAGACTTGGGTCGCGCCAGACTGACCAATGTACGTGTTGCTCACAGCACTCAGTCCGCATTAGTTGCCTATGCCTGCTTAAAACAAGCTTCACCTTCCGTCCTTGAGCGGTGCAGTACAGGGTTCAATTCTTAAAGGTGGCGTCAGGGGGCAAGTATGCTTCAAGGTGCCAGGCCACTGGGACACTGCGCCTCTTTGAAATCCCTCCAAACAGATACTGTGCCTGATTGCTAGCCTAACTTGAACAGATTACGTATTTAAATAGACAAAATGTGGTGGTTGCCAATAATATCACGGCTTACCAGTGTTGCCAGATAGGTTCTGCAGTGAGGAATCCCTCCAGGTAGCCCAGCGCCTTCATTTGAACTTCATCAGGGTAACGACCGCTGGACTCCAGCCTGCAGGTATAGAGCACATGATGCAAGAGTTGAATGCCCAGCCTCGCCCAGACTGATGCAGCACCCTGATTACGTTGAGTTTGTTATTCATCGTTACTGCAAGTCTTTGTCATTAGGGGGTTTTCCCCCTGTGATGCTGCCACCATGTACCTATCTCGCCACATCGCCACATCACCAAGCTCGTGGAAAGCTTTGCTTTGCCTACCTCGTTCTAAGTATTGTGTACTTCACTTGTTACATGCTTCCTTGACACCGGCATGTGAAGATGCCAGGGCAATGTGCTGCATCTTGTACCTATCTGGCTGTGAGCTGTGAGTGTAAGCCATTCGCAAGGTAAATGCAGTAGACAGCCAGTACTGGTGATTGGGACAGCCAGTACTGGCACAGTAGTAGTGCCAGTAGGCCGGTTGTTGCCAACCACTTCCGAATCAGAGTTGAACACACCTGAGCTTGCCAAAGTTTGACTTTGTTTCAGCCTGTGGGATGTACTCTGCCCATGCCACTGCGACTGAATCCTCATGCACTTGTTCGACTGATGCGACATCTGCGGAGGAGACAGGCATGACACCTTTAGCAAGGAGTGCATGGAAGGCGTTCATGAGCATCGTCGTCCATGTTGTCCAGGACCTCATGTGTAAGGCAGCTGGCACCCTACAGGGAACTGAAGCCAAACCAACGCATGGCAGGGCTACCCTTTTTATTCGTTTGGAGGGTTACGGTATTGACTTGCCAGCCTGGAGAAAAGGTGCGCCGCTCTCGGCGGTCAATGTTGTCTTGAGCCCAAGCGCACTTGTTGTCTCTGAGCGAGATCACCGATGGGAGTGTGGTATTCCGTCAACAGACTCACCGCTGAGTTTGATGAAGAGCTCGCTCTGATCCTGCTGCAAGTAAACGCGAGCGTACTGCGCTCCCCTTTGCCAACTAGGTTCATTGCTACTGCCGGCCTCGCGGCTGCCGTGTAGGTCAAGTAAAGAGGGTAGGGTTCGTGCGGCTTGAGCCACGAGACAGAATGCAAAGCACAAAATCACGCATAAGGGTTTGTACATCTGTTTCAATTGCTCAACAGAGGTAATTACAAGCCGCAAGGTTATCTAGCTCAAGGGCTTTTTAGACAGTCGTCAGCATCAGCATCCAAGCGCGCCAGAGGCGGCAATGAAACAGCAATGATGATCGCGAATGGAAGTGATGCCAACCTGCTCCACACGCACACACACGCATGGATGTTTTGCGCTTTTTTAACATCACGCTTTTTGAATCCCCCGCCACAGGTGCGCAAGGTGCTGGAGCTTCTTCTTCTCCTGCTGCTCCTGCTACCACGCTGCATGAATTTTACCTGAACTCTGACCCTGTTTTTGAATTGTAACTGAACAGATCAGGTGACAAGCGGAGGGCTTATCATGTTCAGGATACCTGGGTCGTTGCTACCACTAACATCTTCACTCTGCCCAAACGTCTACAGTGGTCTGCCATACCTGTGGTCAGCCATACAGGTGGTCTGCCATGGAATACCATGAATACCTCACCCATTCCTATAGCTCAGCCTACTCCTGCGTCATATTTCCTGTTCCCTGCTTAGCCTTTCTTCTTAGCCTATTCTGGAGGCTACAGGGTCACTTTGCCTTCCTTCCATTCGTCCTTCCTCCCAGTGCAACACCTTAGGCCAGGCTTTGGGTGCTCCAGACTTGGGACTGAGGCTGATGGCGCCTGGGCTGCATGCAGTTGTGCTGCATGGTCTGACATTGCACGGGCTGACATTGCATGCGCTCTCGCTGAGTCTCTGGGAGGTGGCGGTGGAATTGGAGGTGGTGGTGGGACTGGAAGTAGCTGCTGCACCATTTCACGTCGTCAACGTACCTCAGCCTTCAGCAAGCTGATGTCCATGCCTGGTAATACATATTAAAGCCCAAAATGCCGCATAATTCCTCAGACTACAGGCCCAGAGCAGCCTTTCAACTGCGAT
>QAXH01004330.1:414-20297 GCA_004335635.1 Chloromonas sp. AAM2 | reverse complement strand
ATGGTTTGCCATTGTTGCTTGCGCAAAGTCCTCGCAAGTTGTGGCAGTGGGGCAGGGAAAAGGCCGGATGACACTGTTGATCAGCAAATACAAAGAGACTGTGAACTTGAATGCCATACCCATGCCTGAAGAGGTAGTTACAGCTTCAAGTGAGTATCTTGAGGACAACAATCCCGTTGGTCGCTGGCTAGCAGACAACTTCATAATAACACATGATAACAAGGATCATGTCGAGATAAAGTCGAGTGACTTGTATACAGAGTTTCTAAGGTCAGCAGATGATAAGATGACGATGACAGCATTTTTTTTGGGATTGCTATGAATCAAATAAACAACATACCTCGTAAACAGAAAAAGACAAATGGTATAAATGGATGGTTTTACACTGGATTGAAAAGAAAGATGTTGGACATAGAATACATTGATTAGAACTAGTGGAAAAGTCCTGGAAGTCCCGGGTTTAGGTTAAAGTCCCCTATAGAAACCGCTTTATAAGAAAGGTATAAAACATCCCGGGCCACCTATTACCTTTTTAGTTGATATGAAAAAATTCTGATGTTAAGTGAAACAAGGATGCCAGCTACCAAACCCAATCCAACGTATAAGAAGACTGCAAAGAAGTATACCACCATCAAAGGTGACAAATGCACTGTGTACAAGAAAGGAGAGAAACATTACATCAAGAAGCTATCAAAGACAACAGGAAAGTATGTGTACAGAGCTGTGAACATGGAATAGCCAAGAAACGTTCTGGTATGACCCTCCTCCAAACCCTCAGGAATCCCAGCAGGTGCCCCTAGAAGTTCTTGGGGGCAAACAAGTGCCCCTCACTTTTCTCCCACCCCATCATCATTCTCTAAGTTGAGGGACACTTTTATACTTGTTTCTTAAAGACTTCGATAAAGGAAAACTAAGTTCTATAACTTGTATATGCTACAAACTATTGGAATTGTGTTGGACCAAAAGTGCCCCTAAGTGCCATAGTCCATCATTTGCCCATCTTGCCGTGAGTTTGTAGATTCATGTACAAATCCAAAGTGCCCCTTATCAAGAAGTGCCCCTCTGAGGTGAGGGTGACACTGTTTGTCACCTTTGTCATCATAGATTGTCACACCAGGTTACATATGAATACTCAGGTATCCCCACAGAAGTGCCCCTAGAAGTCCTTGGGGGCAAACAAGTGCCCCTCACTTTGCTCCCACCCCATCACCATTCTATAAGTTGAGGGACACTTGCATAATTTTTCTCTAAAGACTTAGGTAAAAGAAAACCAAGTATTATAACCTGTATATGCTACAAACTATTAGAAAAGTGTTGGATGAAAAGTGCCCCTAAGTGCCCTTGGGCATCATTTGCCCGTCTGGACGTGAGTTTGTAGGTTCATGTACAAATCCAAAGTGCCCCGTGATAGCAAAGTGCCCCTCACTGGATTTCGGATCTTGTTTCTGTGCCTCTACTGTCTGGCTAGCGCCAGAACAGCGGCGAACCTCTGTATTAGGTGTGTTTCAGAGGGGTCCTATGCATGGGTATCTGAAGAGGGGCCACTATAGATAGCCACTGTATGGTCACTTTACATGTTTCGGGCTGGAGTCGAAGCCTGAACCACTTTCGGCACCCGAAATCCGAAATCCGAAACGCTTCATGACACTGCAGATCCCTTATTGCAGTTGTAAAATGACAAGCAAGACACTTCAGAACACTTCTGCACTCTGACACTTCAAAGGCCCCCTTGCAGTCGTAAAATCAGCAATCAAATCAGCATTGTAATCATTTGCAGTGTCATTACACGTCTCTGCAGTCATTTGAAGTGTCTCTAGAAGTCACGTCTCTGCAGTCATTATTTGAAGTTATCGCCCGTCCCTGCAGTCATTTGAAGTTGTTATGCGTCTCTGCAGTCATTTGAAGTGTGAGTCTGAAGTGTTGTCTTTGAAGTGTTTCGGCACACTTGCAGTGTGAGCCCGAAAGAAACTCTTCGCTGCGCAGTCTTTCAGCGACGGGTTACAGAGGGATGCCCACTGTTTCGGGCGATTTCTGCTCACATGGCTGTGGGCTGTGGGCAGTGGGCAGTCTGGCGTGTAACACATGACATGAGGAATGTGACTGGACAGGCCATCATGTTGCACTCACAGCGGCCATGGTGCTGGCTGGGCTTCCAAACGCCCAAGGTTCCATTTGAGCTGTCCAGCAGGCACCAAAGTAACGGGCCTGGCACGTGGCACTTGGCCGATCGAGCTAGCGTCCAGTGTGGGCCTTGCTGCTGTAACCGAGTTGGCCCCGGCTAGCCCTGCTGGGTTCGTTATCTTTCCCGGTCCGCAGCATCTGTAGCCCTGGTCCTTGGGGTGAGGCGACACATTAAGCTCGTCTTGTACACCTTGCAGTTCCCCAATTTTTGCCATACACCTGGTGCTTCCCAAGGCAAGACATCTTTCATTTTAGGTGTGCTGCTCCGGCCGTGCTGCGCTTGCGCTATTTAGTTGGACGTTCAAGTCTCTGCGCCCTGGCCGGCCGGCAGTTGAAGCAACATTCAGGCGTCAAGCAACGTCCCTGGTGTGCTGGATCAGGTGCGGAGTCTTTCAACCCTTGAATTTGAAGCATGAATTTGGCTTCCAGCGGGACCATAGTACGCGTACGCCAGGGAACGCAAGGCGAAGGTGCAATCAACAGCAACGATTGCTTGAGGCTTGTGTGTTCATATGCCGTCGTCGTCTGGTCCGAGGTTTTAATGTATGAAATCAAGGCCCACAACACACTACTGCTGGGTTGGCTGCTGAAGCTCACTCCTGTGCTGATACTGTTGCACTGACCAAAATTTCTGCGGCCAAGGGTTTGTAACGCTTGACCACAGAAGACCACCCCCTGCAGAAGACCACCCTGCCTGCCTGGTAACATGCGCCCTAGCTAACCCTTTCACGTGCATGTTTTGCTATCGCAAGATGCTGCATCCTCTGCCTCTTGTATGCAGCTCGGAGGCATGCATGCTGGCTACGCAGCGCATGCAGCAGCCGGCCTTGCACCAGCAGCTCCAGCAGCCCAGCCTCCAAGCGCCTATCAGCAACTTCTTGAAAAGCAAGTGAATGCAGTTGGCACAGCAGGAAAGCTCCACCACACTATCGTACATGAATTTGCAACGAAGGGAGCTGCACATGTAGCCCGGCTCCTGCAACGGCCTGAGTTCAAGAAGGCTCAGAGTCAGTTGTTCAAAACCTATGACTCGATGCAGCAGCAGCAGAGGGCGCAACAGCAGGCTGCAGGTGCCAATGGCATGGCAGGTGCAGGCGCTGCCAGGGCTGGCATGCCCATCCCCGTGTTCCCAGGTGCTGGCATACACCCCATGCCAGGTGTCAATGGCGGCATACCTCCCATGCCAGGCGTCAATCCCGGCACGGGGACGACCGCTGCTTACATGGCGTTTCAAGCCCAGGTACAGGCTAATCAGCGCGCCCATGCTGAGATGGCTCGCAAGTTGGCTGTTGAGAAAGCAGCAGAGAAGGAGAACCAGCTTGAAGAAGAGGAGGATGACGAAGAGGTAGGGCATGCGTGTGGGTGTATATGTGGGTGTGTACTGTCTGTCGACATGTCCAGAAGCAGCTTATGCAGTACACTGCTGCCTTTCATGTAGGTTGAATATCATGCAGATCACACTGCTTGCACCACGTGCTGAAGGGGCATGGCTTGACCCTTACATGGCTGAATCAGGGCCTTATTGCCTGTGTAACAACTGCTTTTGTTTCGCCTTGCACCTGCAGCATCTGGACCATTCACACGTGTATGCTCAGTACCGGCCAGCCAAGGTCACAGATGGGGGCGATCACCCAGATCCCATCGTGGAAAGCCAGGTGATTACAGCGGTCTATGTGTTGTTGCACACAGCTAAGGTTATGTCTGCCAAACACTTTCCACAGTGAAAGCTAAGCGTGCCAAAGCAACGGTCAACTGAGCAATCACCGAGCACAGTCGCCGCAGCTGGTAATCACAGCAACTCCCAAGCTCCACACTTTGCGCTGTGTGCTTGCCTAGCCCAGCTGCTTTTGTATTCTCTCACTTGCAGAGCCTTGCCAGTGTCGTGCCCCCTGACCCCACGTACAAGCACCATCTGCAAGAAGATGTTGAGGCCAGACGGTTATCCAACGCACAAGTGGAAACTGTCATCTATGCCTGCATGCGCTTCAATCAGACCCTGCCAACGGGTAAGCGCAACTATGAAGTTCCTTGCAACACATGCATGCTTTCATCACTGACTAGCTTGATCTGGCCCTGTATCAGCACAGCGTGTTTGGCCTGAACTCAGCGCATGCTCGCCAATGACAGCTGATAAGCTTGAACATCATGTTGTGCAGGCGAGCGTGCGGGCTTCTTCCTGGGCGATGGTGCTGGTGTGGGTAAGGGACGTCAGATTGCTGCGCTCATCAAGGTTTGTACTAGGCCAGTGCCATGAACTGGTTACACGTCACAAGGCGTGAATTTGTAAGGCATGCAGGATTTTGCGTCAGGCTAGCTTTGTCTAGCACTGTTTCGCGAGACAATGACGCACTGCTTTGCAACCCATGCGGCATTGTCGCGCCAAAGGATGCCTTGCATTTACTGTGACCGCATGTGGCCTGTGCAATGGGTGTGTCTCGTTTGCAGGAGTTCTGGTCCCAGGGCGGTCGGCGCATTCTGTGGGTGTCCACATCTCGGGACCTGGCCTACGACGCGAGGCGGGACCTTAAGGACATGCATGCACCATACGTGGATGTGCATCCCAAGGCAAGGGAGGCTGGTGGCTACCGTATGGTTCATATCTTATCGCGCAATAAGTAATAGCCTGTTTGAGAGTGCGGGATTACACACCCCAGTTTTGGCCTTCTGCAGGGAATTCAAGTATTTTTTGTCGATTCTTGCGCATCCCCCCTTGTTTGCCTTTGTTTCAGCCGTCTTTCGTGTTAAATAATGCCTACACGAAAAGTAAGTACTTGGCATATACGGGTGCGAGACCTGCGGGACCGTTTATTGAATGTCATTTTGCGCCTTGCGGGGTGAGATATGAACCGTACGGCATTTCCGTTGCCAGCCTGCAGGCTCGCTTCAGCAGCTGGATCCCGCCTCTTTGTGATCAGATGCTGCCGCCAGATGTTCATGTTTCAGTGCTTGTTAGTCTGATGCTCGTTCCTGTGTTTTCGTGGACTCGCATGTCTCAGTGCTTGTGTCCCCAACGAACCCTGGGTCTGTCTGTGCCTGCAGGGCAAGGACACGCCACCCCAAGGCGACCTGGCCAAGGCGTTTCCAGAAGGCGTGCTTTTTATTACCTACTCGTTGCTCACTGTCAAGGGCAAGGTGTGGCTGCATAAGCACATGCCTGATCTGTACTTAATGGGAATTTTGCAGTTTCATGCCAGTAGCTGTTGTACAGCACAGTAAGCTATGCTGCTCTTTCAGGGCCACATGCACTGCCACAAGTCCAGTTTGCTTTTGTTGTTTTGTGAAGCCTCGCAAGCTTGCGATTTTCCTTGCACTTTTGCCCCTTGTTTGTTTGTGTTTTGCAGGGTGCAGGCGGCAAATTCGACGTTCCCTTGCCTGATGACTTGGGAGAGGACGAACCAGATGATGTAGCTCCCTATGGAGGCCGCATCAACACAAACACAAAGGGTTAGTGTCGGGCCTGTTTGGCATGGCAATGCGTCAGATGCTCGACCCTGTATGTGGCATTTTGTCTCATGATGGCTGTGCGTGTGTATGTGTGTGCGTGTGCATGTTGCCTCTGCAGCTGACAAGGCCAAGAAGGCGGCTAAGCAAAAGGCCGAGTTGAGGACGAAGAAGATGGCTGGGCTAGCGCACAAGGAGAGCCGCTTGTCACAGGTGGGCGTGCACAGCCTCTTTATTGTACGGTCCATGAATCGTTGACGGGCACACCTGGTGCCAGGTTGCATGATCAAAAGTATCCCTGCTGCTTTGCATTGTTTTGGTCATGCCAATGTGATCAGACCCAGGGTCGTGTCACGCCCTTATCAGACTGGGCCATGCCATGCATCTCTTCCTTTGCTGTTCAGATTTGCGACTGGCTCTCGTATGGCAAGAGCAAGGACAATGACCCCAAGGCAGGCGAGAACTGTCTGATCATCCTGGATGAGTGCCATGTGAGTGTGCCAGTTGTAGCTGTTGTGTGTCTTCAAACCTGATGGGTATTGCTGACAGTGCTTGCCCAGGCAGGCACACCATTTGGAATGAACGCCATTTGATAAGCAGGCCGGCAGGTAGTATGGACGTTGCAGTGGACAGCTCATTAGGCCATAGCACATTCGCTTTTGAAACGTTGACGTTGCCAGTTCGTCTGACTGTTCCTGCCGATGCATTCTGTTGTGTTTGCAGCGCGCTAAGAACCTGTTGGACTCAAACGGAAGTGAGTGGGATGGACTAGCAGCCCGCATTTCTGAAGCCAATAGGCGCAAGTACAGCTGTTTGATCACAGCATGTTTCATAGTCATCTTCCCCCCTGCCTTTCTTGTTTTCTGATAGCAGCACTGGAGCCCCACTGGAAGTGTCATCTAGTCCACTGAGCACCGCCCTGCCACTTTCCTGCCACTGCCCGTTCAGACTCGACCATGACCGGCCTGGCTGTGGAGAGTCTGCAGGATCGCCTGAGACAGGCCCGAGTGCTGTACAGCAGGTAAAGAATTGAACTTGGCCATGGCCCGCATGTGCCAGTTTGTGAAGACAGTGCCTGCAGCTCAAGTCTCATTTTCTTAACATCTGGATATGTAGCCCATTGGCACTGCTGCTCTCGTGTATGTTTGCTGCAGTGCCACGGGTGCCAGCGAGCCGCAGAACATGCTCTACATGAAGCGTGTGGGCAGCTACGGCTACAAAGACATGCACGAGATGGTGGCGGCCCTCAAGAAGTAAGGCATCAAGGGCATGTTGGCAGGAATGGTGGGATTGCATAGATGGACAAGAGCGAAAGCTTCAAGTAGACAAACAGATAATGTGTTGCTTGTCTAGGCATTGTGAAATCTTACACTCGTTGACACATCTGTCCAGTACTGCGCTTGATGCATAACGTCCTTGTTACGGTGTCACATGCAGTACAGTCAAGCTTTTCAACCTGGAATGCCCAGACAACCACCTTGTGCATGCCTGTACAGCATCCAGGCTTTATCCACTCACTCTTTGTGCAAGCTGTTTGTTCCTGCAGGTCTGGTCTGGGTGGTGTGGAGATGTTTGCCATGGGCCTCAAGGCCACAGGCGCCTACCTCAGTCGCACGCTCAGCTACAAGGATGCAGAGTTCAGGCTGGAACAGGTCGACATTGCACCGGCATTCAAGTGAGCGGGTGTGATGACATGGCACGTGTGGCTGTCCGACGACATGACATGACACATGCTGCGCAGAGTGGCAGCAGCACGGTTAGTGTTTGTGTTTTCAAGGCCTAGCGACCAGTGCACTAGCAACTGCACACATTCTTTGCGTTCAGGGTCCTGTACGACCGTTCAGTCATGTTCTGGAACCTCCTGAACAACCTCATGAAGGAGCTGCCCAAACCCCAAGGACGGGACATCAGGGGAGGCCTTTTCTGGTCCGCTCATCAGAGGTTCTACAAGTGCCTCCTGATAGCTGCCAAGGTGTGTGCTCTTCACTGTGGCAGTCAAGGACGGCTGCCATCAAGGCTGTGATCTCACTGTTGCCCAGGGCATGCGCCGTGACTGGTGCAAGAACATGCAAAGGCCTTGTGAGCTGGCACTCCTTGAACCCCGGCTGTTGTTTAGCATTGTGAATGTGGATGCGTGCTACAATTCCAGACCTTGGCGCCTGGTTTTCGGCCGGCGTCTGGTTCTCGGCCAGCAGCAGCATTCATATGCATGCTGTGTGTTCTGCGATGCAGGTCAAGCGGTGCAGTGAGCTGGCACATCAGGCGTTGAAGAATGACATGTGCATTGTCATCGGTCTGCAGTCTACTGGAGGTGGGTCAATGTCAGACATGCACCACAGTGCTGGAGCAGCCACTGTGGTCTGGCAATCAGCATGCTCACATAGCTATAGCATGGCCAAATGGCAGTGGCAGGAAGCTAGGAACTGTGTGGTGTGCTTGAATGCATAGGCTCGTCCACATTCTACAATCCAAGCAAGATCACCATGCGTTTACCAGATCTTGGCTGATGCTGGAATGTGTTAATGAGGCTTGTCCATGTTGTGTGTGCCCCAGAGGCCAACATGACTGCTGCCAGGGAGCTGGACGGCGATGAGCAGGACGACCTCGTGTCCGCACCTCGCATGGTCCTGCAGGTAGGGCAAGGTCTGCGAACCGGGGTGCAGCTGGGTGCGCAGGCTGTTTTGTAAAGCTGCTACCTTCCTGGCATCGTGAAGTACTGCTGCTGGTTCCTACAGTTGCCACGTTGATGCTTAACAGCCATCATGCAGCCGTGCGCAGGGCTTGTTGCTCAGCTGTTATTCTCTTGGCGCCATCTTGTAGTACTGATCTTGGCGCCATCTTGTAGTACTGATGCTACAATGGCATGTTGATCTGCATATGTGTGGGTTGTAGTGTCGCGACTGACGTTCTGCCCACTTCTGTTTGGACCCGCAGCAATTCGTCTCCAAGCACCTCTTCCGTGGCGTGGTCAACATGGCTGATCAGGACATGAAGGTGCTGCTCGCAAAGGTGTGTGCTCCTTGTGTTCTGGATCAGTGGTGCCTAGAACCTACAACAGGCTGGGCAGTCATGGCATGGCATGGCATTGGAAAGGCCTGGCTCAGAGGACAGCAGGATCTTAGCCTAGCTCAGTTGGGGGCTGTAGAATTAGTGCTTGGTTAGTGTTGAACCACAGCGTTTCTGGTCCACCCCTGTCTTGTGCAGGTGTACAACGCAGCTGTCCTTTGGCGCAAGCTCAAGCCCATAGACCAGGAGGCAGTAGAGAACCTCAAGCGGGAAGACAATATCAAGAGGCGACAGGACAAGGCCAGGGCACAGCAGGTAAGGGCATACGGCTGATGCTGTTGACTCCAAGGCAGCACAAGGTCATGGCAGGAGACCGCAACTTGCGATTCACCATGTCGGTTGCACCGCAATACTTGAACAGCTACAGGGTTTGTCTTATTTGGATAGATAGTTGTACGGGCGCATGCGTAGCCTGAGCCGCTTGGCGATGCGTGAAAGCGTTGCATCATCAGATAAGGGCACTGATGTTGTGGCTGGTCTGCTGATGTGCGCAGGCGCGCGCTGCTGCTGACCGGGCTGCGCGGGAAGAGCGGGAGGAGCAGCACAGGGCGGGGCAGGCGGTTGGGGGCGGGCAGGCGGCGGAGCAGGGCCCGGAGAGCGACGGGGACGACGTGATGGAGATCGGGGAGCGGGGACTGGATGAGGTGCTGCAGGTGGGTCTATACAGAGCAACCTGCAGCATTGTGTCCAGGCGCCACCTGCAGCATTGTGTCCAGGCGCCACCTGCATGTAAAGCCAGTCTACACATGCACAGTCAGCTGGCCCGTCTCTGCCTTGGCACGCTTGGAATGTTGATGATGAAACGTACTGCTCTGGCATGCAGCTTCATCGTATATTCCTCTATGCGCCACGCGCCTCATCTGCTAGTTGTGCGTCTGTCACAAGCATTGTTTGCTTATCTGTTGTATCTTGTGTCCATCACATAGCTCCCCTACACTTGTTGATGTCTTAATCATGTTTGATTGGGTTGCCTTGTGCTGCAGGCTCGCAACCAGGCCGCGGTGTTGTCCGGCAACTTCATTGACCTCACCGACGACGGCAAGGTGTAAAGCGTGCATCAAAACAGGCTGACATCAGAAGCGGACCTTGCACTCGTCGTTTCAACAGCAAGCTGCTACATCTGCTGTGGTATCCTCATGCATTTCTCAAGAGGCCAGGCTCACCGAGCACATGTATAGTGTGCCAGTGCTTGCATTGTGACATTGTGTGCTTGTCTGACAGCCTGGGCACCGCCTTTCCCCCGTGTTTTTTCAGGTCACCGACACGCTGAATAAGATGGAGGTCGAGGAGCGTCTTTTGCTCAAGCAGCAAGAGGAGACCAAGTTCAAAGAGGCAGAGCAAAGGATCATGGACAGACTGGTGAGCACAAACACAGCTGTGCACCCAACAAACAGAGCCTGCTAGTGCTCACTGCTTTTGGACACTTTTGCTCTCATTGCTTTTACCCAGTATCAATCCAGTTCTCTGTTTAAGCATGAATTCCATGCCTCTACTGATGACAGTGCCGCTTCTCCTGCTATTGTTTGGCCAGGCTGAAGCCCAGGCCGAAATGACAAGGCTACAGGCTGTTGCCTCTGATGTAACTCCGGCTAAAGACGCACCTAAGGCCGAGGCCATCGCATCCAAGCAAGAGACGGCCATCCTGGAGTTGGAGGATGATGAACCTGAGAGGGTGAGGAGCACCGTGTAGACCGCGTTTTGGTTTCCGGCACCATCAAGTCATAGAGTACCTGCAACCGTCCAGGTGCAGGCCAAGAACACAGTAAGCCCATCCCAAAGCGTCACACTTTTGTGAAGCGGCCCAGCGGTAGAGACCCAGTGCTCAGGCATTACTGGCAGCTGATGCCGATGTGTGCCCGGTGGTCTATGCCCACAGCCATATTTTCTTATGACATGACACACCTGCTTCATGTGCAGGCACCCGCTACCAAGCGCAAGGCATCTGCCTCTGGTGGGCCCAGCAAGAAGAAGCAGGCGGGCAGGAGCCGTGTGATAGACAGCGAGCACGAGGAGGAAGAAGAAGAGGAGGAGCCAGACGTGGATAGTGATGACATTGCCAGCCCACCAGGCTTTCCCGCCAAGGCAAGCTCTTGAATGCTTGTTGACTCGCATTTGATATCACGGGCTTTACTTGTTGAAAGGGCTGATTCTATATGGCCCGTAATGGTGCTGACCTGCTTGCCTTCGACTGTCTAAACACCTGACCGCTTGTGGCTCTGCCATGTATGAGCTGCGTATGCTTTTTGATTCATCTCCTCAGCTGCTGCCATTGCAGGGCCGTTCCCGGCGTGCTGCCGCCGTCAAGGCGCAAGCCAAGTCTACCAAGATGCTGAACGCCGAGCGCAAGGCTGCTGTAATCACCTCTGATGAAGACAGTGAGGAGGAGCAGGAGGATGAAGAAGGGGAAGAAGAGGAGGAACAGGGCAGTGGCAAGGAGGAGGAGGAGAAGGACTCTCCAGTGCCAGTGGTGAAGAGGAAGCCAGTGGTTGGCTCGGGCTGGATTAAGAAGGAGAAGCGTGGTCAGGTGCGCAACCTGTCGGCTGTTAACAGCTTTCAGTATAGCTTAAGGGTGAAGTCGCTACACTTGAAGCGCAATACTTAGTAGGGTTCACAGATCATGGACGGCTGCTGCATGTTCACATGCTGCCAACAGGCGGATTGGCTAACCGATAGAATGCCATCCACATGCAACTGTCTAGCTACTGGTCATGACTTGACTGGGGGATGCGGTGTGTGCAGGATGATGGTGCGGGACCGAGCGCGACCGCCAAGAAGGCAGACAAGCCAGAGAGCAGCTTCTTCAAGCCTCGCAACGGCACCAATAACCAGGTACGTATCATGTGGGTCGTCTGAGCAGGGCAGTTGAAAGAGGAGCATGACCGACCGGTACTGGCATTGCAATACGTTCTGGTGACAGCACTCAGCTTTGCCAACACGTGCCCGGAGTCAGGCTATGTGCAGCGCTGTTCACAGGAGTATCTGTTGCCCAGGTCTGACTCTCCATATCACCTGAAAAAGTGTCTCTTGTGCATGTTGTTCTTAGGCCGGCACTCTTGTACAGCGACTGCGCATCCAGAAGGCACAGGAAACGGTCACAAGCATACAGCGGGAGCTAGACAGCCTGCGGGCGGACAGGAAGCGCCAGCTGGCCGAGCAGGAGAGGCAGGACAGGCAGGGGCTGCGCGCACCCGTTGGGGCAGCGGGCCCTTCCAAGAGCGCATTAGATGAGGACGATGATGAGGACATGCCACAGTACAGGATGACCACCAAGAACAAGCCCTTGCCGGGAGCAGCAGGCAGCAGTGGGGCGCAGAAGGGCAAGGGGAAGGGCAAGGCAGGGAAGCGGAATGGCAAGGCGAAGGGTGGCAAGCGGCGGCGGCGCGGGGGCAGCGATGATGACGATGATGATGACTTTGACTCCGAGGGCTTTGTCCAGAGCGAGGCTGAGGAGAGCGGCCTTGAGGTAAGTACTGCTTCACACCCAGCTTTGGTCTTTCTCTGCTGAGCAATATGGTCTTGCTTCTACTGCTGTCGTTGATGTGTGCCACTTGGCAGTATTGCGTGTCTCCGTCTTGCTGCACAGCTGTTTCAGTTTTGGCGACTGATCCCCGTGCGTGCGTGTCACGTTGCTCGTGCGTGTGTTGCATGAAGTGTGTTGTGTCAGATGGTGATACCTTCCTTTGTTGTTTTTCATGTTTCAGGATCTGGACGAGGAGGCCGCTGCTGGTGCGGACGCGCAGGCCCAGGAGCTGCCGCCCACACTGCGCAAGATGCGGGCCATGCTGCTCAGACTTGTGGAAGCGCTGGAGGTGGGCGAATGGGCAGATACTTGGAATTGATGACAACCTCATCCCATGTGATCGTCATCATCATCCTCATGTGACATTTGTTATGCTCCTGTTAAGGCTACTGGTGCTGCTCTCCGTTTCCAAACACAACTGCATCTGCCGTCCTGTAGTTGAGTTGCTCCATTGAAACAGTGCTATCAAGTACACAGCTGTTTTCTGCCATGTACACTCGGTCGTCTGCTGTGTCAGCGTCACTGTTTGCCTGTACAAGTGCACACACCGTCAACAGCACAAGCTCGTGCCCACACTCATTGCCATGGCCTGTTTGTCATGTCCTGCGCTGCAGCTGCCTCCCAACCCCCTCGACCAGCTGACGGAACTGATGGGTGGTGAGGACAAGGTGGCCGAGATGACAGGGCGCAAGGGCATGCTCGTTCGCAACAAAGATGGAAAGGTTGAGTTCAAGGTGAGGCCTCTGGGCAGGCTCCTTTGGGAATGTCCCACAGCCGGCAGTCCGTCTTTCGTTACATGCGCTTGCATGCTGTCTAATGCTAACCATCTGGCTCTGCTTCTTGTCATCTTTCAAGCAGGATCCAGACTGCACATTGAATTCTGACCCGCAAACATACGATGCACCCCAGCACTACCAACTTTCCCATCTGATCTCTCTGTTCAGATTGCACTGCTTTGATCCTTTCCTTGCACTCAGCAACGTCGCATGGAGGAGGCGCAGAAGATGGTCAACCTGGCTGAGAAGGACGACTTCATGTCAGGCAAGAAGCTGGTGGCCATCATCAGTGACGCAGCGTCAACAGGCATCAGTCTGCAGGCAGACAAGAGGTGAGCTGGAAATGCAACGGTGTGCAGCCAATTCGGTCTTGTCTGGGAATATGCAGCCAACATGGTCTTGGTCTTGCCTGGGAACTGGCACGTCTGTCAGCTTGCGGCTCTGTGCGTGACAGCTCAACAGAGGATGCAAACGCTTGCCATTATGGGGACAGACCGTTTGCGCAATCAACATGCAGTTGTTGTCTTAAGCTGGGCGCAGTTTTGAGTCTGATGTGACGGCTCAAATGCATCGCCTTGGGTTGTGTCTGCTGCATGTCCACAGGGCCAAGAACCAGCGGCGCCGCTACCACATCACCCTGGAGCTGCCCTGGAGCGCTGACCGCGCCATTCAGCAGTTCGGTCGGTCGCACCGCTCGGGCCAGGCCTCAGCGCCCATCTACTGCCTACTGGTGTCTAAATGCGGCGGAGAGTACAGGTGTGTGCACAGCTGGAAAAAGAGAAGTTTGCCAGTTCTGGGACAATTGTTGTGTCCTGCACTGGAACCAGTGGTGTTGTGGAAATTCCGCAGTGCTTGCAGTTAAACCTGCTCCACGACAAAACACACAAAGGACAAAAGACAAACAATAAATGTACACGACCTCTCAGGGTGTCCCAGAACTGGCAAACATCTTTTGTTCAGCGTGTTGTTTTCAGCTTTTGTTTTGGTGCAGCGTGTGTTAGGTTGCCATGCTGATCAGTCACTGGCGCCCATCCTCCAGCTGGACACCAACATGCCTTTCTCCTACACAAGTCATGCTTCATATCTGGCTTCAAACAGCGCTGTAGTGTCCTTTACCAGCACGCTTTCAACACACCCTTTTTCTTGTTGTTTTTGTGCAGGTTCGCTGGCGCCATGGCCAAGCGCCTGGCTTCCCTGGGCGCGCTGCTGCAGGGGGACCAGCGGGCACTGGGGGCAGCTGCCAACCTCAAGGCCTATGACGTGGACACGCCCTGGGCAGGAGAGGCGCTGGCGCAAGTGTACGACTTCATTGCTAGCGGTGAAGCCCTCATGCCAGGAGTCAGGGTAAGGCACATGTTGTTGTTGTTGTTGTTGTTGTTGTTGTTGCTTACATGGCGTTCAGTCCGGGGAGGATTGCTCAGTTGAGGCAAGGGGAAAGGGAGATTGCAGGTCGCCCACTGGTCATGAACGCAAACACAGCAACAGATCAGTCAACATGAACAGTTCCTAGCGTTGAAGCCTTGCTATATCCCAGCCCTCAACTCCACTGCATTTGGAGGCACTTGCGAATCAAAACTGATCACTCACCCCATGGCATGCACTCCTTCTGTCCAAACTGGTTGCGACCAATAGACATGTTGTTGTGAGCCGGGCATGGCTTGCAGACTGTTGTGCTGTTTGTTGTGTGCGTGCTGCAGCTTCCCCCCATACCTGAGAGCTACTTCCCGTCCAATGACATCGCTGCAGCGGGTGGGCTGGTGGAGAACCTGGACATCGAGCAGCGGGAGCGCACATACATTGAGGCCATGCAGCAGGCGCTGTGCAGCGTGGGGTTGGGCAAGGCACCGTGAGTGTGCTCAACGGATACTGGGACCGGAGTGTTGCACGACTTGTACTGTGTAGTGACAGTGCGCTCTGCGAGTTGAACAGCAGTGCTCAAAAGCCTTGGCCAATAACAGCCCACAAGAGTTCTGTGCGTGGGAGAGCAGCACAGCATGTGAAGGCTGGTGCTTCAAGAGCATGGTGTAGCATGCAATCGTATGGGCATGTTGCCAGCTGCATCATCACATGCCCAGCTTGCCCAGGACATGACGTTGCTACCTGCTCAGTTCTGTCTCAAGATGGCCTGCGTTGCCTGATCGCATTTGCTCCTCACATGCTTTCTGTCGCAGATTGGTATCGTGGGCTGCGAAGGGCTGTGAAGTAGATCCCAAGTTTGCCAAGGATGTGAGTTGGCCCGGGCCGCATTAATCATTTTGCACTGGCTCAACAGCACATGCTTAGTCCAGGCAACACGCTGAGCTGCGTGATTTTGTGCAGCCTGGGTTACGGTTGTTGTGTGGGACTCCTCCTGTCAGTGTCAGGTTGGTGCAGATTGTTGTAACTGTTGTATGATGAAACGCATACAGCTTGCTGATCGGCAGTTCCTGTACGATCTGCAGCCCATGCTTTGACTGTTGCAGGTGCCTCGCTTCCTGAACCGTCTGCTGGGCATGAGCCTGGAGACGCAGGACCTGCTGTTCACGGTGGGTTGTGAGCACAGTATGAGTACGTGCTTATACGTTTAAGTGCTTGATCCATGCATACATCGCAGCTTGATGGCGTGCTGTAGCATCTGGTGCTGGAGTTGAAGCACATTTTCTCCTTGACTGCTGTTGTGGGTTGAGAAAAGAATTGCTTGCATCAGTGCATGTCCTCTGATGTGCTGGTGCTGTTGCAGTAAAAGCAGGGGTAGCTACATCAACTGTAGCTTGCTGTCAGATCATACTTGTCCTTGCACTGCCTTTGTGCCATGCTTCTGTGTTGCTGTCTCATCATATTATCCCTTATATTGTTTGTTTGTTTGTTTGTTTGCCCTTCTCCTGTGTGCACAGCTCTTCAGTGACGTCCTGAGTGCTGTCATCAAGGCGGCAAAGAGCGAGGGCAAATACCAGGTCAGGGCCAGCATGGGACTCTCTTAGGTCAGCTCCAGCAGACAGCACTGCTCTACCCGGTTTACTGGTTTGAACGCCTGCCAGCGCCATCAGACCCGCTTGTCAGCGCCATCCTTGCAGGCTGAGCACTGTGATGCAAACACATTTTATGCACTAACCTAGCTAGCTTTTTTTTATGTACTGGGATGGTTGATGCAGCCGTGTCACGTAGCCGTTCCACACTTGCTGTGCTTCATGATTGTCGCAGGAGGGCGTGGAGGTCCTGACAGGCAGCATTGTGACCATTGACCAGAAGAAGAAGATCCACGTGGACAAGACCACAGGTACAGCCTCAAGGCATGACGTTTCAAGGCGTTGATAGCAGTCTGGAGGCATCTAGCTGTAGGCTGGTAGAAAGACACAGCTGCAGGCCGTTGTTTGCTAGTTGGGTTTTTTATCTGTTGCTTACTGATCATGGTTTTGCACAAGGCTGGTGTTTTGGTGATCCGTTGGCTGGTGTCATCTTGCATTGGCAGCGCTAGGCCGGCTGCTGATGCCACAGGACTGGTTGGCTGCTGTCAGTGGGCTGATGCATGACCAAGTCTGTGGGCTGATGCATGACCAAGTCTGTGGGCTGATGCATGACTATGTGTTATGTGTGTGCAGCGGCCACCAGTTACTACGTCAAGCTCAAGATCGACGATGGCCTGAGCTGGGAGAGTGCGTTGGCGGAGCGCGATGCGGCCAGGCAGGCCATGATGGCTGAGGGCGCAACACGGGAACAAGCCTTGAAGGTACGGCGAAGAATGGCACAGAATTGATGTCATTCATGCAAATCTGGGATTCCTCGATTACTTGCTCGTCACGGGTGCACAAGCACATGGGATGCAAGGAGGTTGGCAAGCTTACTGGACTGGATTTGTATTTGTTCCGGGTACTGCAGCAGCAGTAGACTGCGGATGCTGGTCAATGGTGCCTCGTAATTACACCTTGCTTGTAGCCAGCGCATACTCACTTCTGAGGGCTCCTGGTCTGTTGCCCAGCTCACTGCACTGGTTTTCGTGATGCTGCCTGCCTCTCGTGATGCTGCCTGCCTCAACCTCACTCTCTCTCACTCACTGCCCGCAGTGCACCTTCTATATTGCCAAGACTGATTGGAAGGCGTACCACAAGCCCCACGTGATTCTTGGCACTGAAGTCATCAAGCGCAGCCAGAACGACCATGTCACTTGGTTCCGCATGCGCAGGCCCTACCAGAACGCAGGGTAAGTCACTCGGTGCCGGGCAGATGGCATGCATCTGTCAACAATTTGGTCAACTCAATTATGCACCCCAGTGATGCAGGCGTACATATCTGCGGATGATGACGTTTATCTGGGTAAATGGCTACGTGATGCGTCAAGGGCATGAACATAAGCACACTCGCCCCGGTGGTTGCCATGTCTTGTGACTCACTGGCTCGCCGTCTGCTGCCTGCGCAGGTCGCTGGTCAGGTACAGTGACCTAACAGAAAAATATAAGATGGCCAAGGACGACCAGGTAGGCCACAGTTTTTTAAACGCTAGGTGGACAGTCCTGGCCCATTGATGTTAGTTCACCCGTGGTGGCCTGCCATGGCCAGCCATTCGCTGAAGCAACTTTATTGCCCTGATTTTGCCAGGACGCCATGATTTGCAGCAAGACATCAACGTTGTTGTTGACATCATCACTTTCCACAAACAATGTCATGTGGTCCGCTTCAGATGCATGCCATCAACCACTCCTGCATTGTTGCACAGCCTGTTGCAGCGTCAAAACGCGCCGTTGTTGCTGTGCGCATGTGTGTAGGCAGCCAAGGATTTGTGGGAGTGGTGGCATGCAACACTCTTTGACAAATGCCTCCACGGGCCGAACTGTGCCAAGCGGCTGTCCAAGCAAGCCTGCTACATGGGCTCCCGTGTCTACTACAAGCACATCATTACTGGTAAGGAAGGTAGCCATGAACCAGACTGAGGTCTAGCCAGTCAGACTGCATAGCACTTGACAAGTCAAATGACGCAGGCAGTCTCTGAAGCTTGTTCAGCACAGGAAGATTGTACCCTGTAGATGTGCTCAAACAAGCCTGTTGTACACTTGCAGGTGCTCTGCTGCCCGTCCTTCACAAGCTGTTTGAGGTGGTGGAGAACAGCCCCTACGGCCGAGACAGCAACAACAACCGGAAACGTCCGCCGCGCGCGCTGCGGGCCAAGGTCCTCACGAGCCAGGCGGCGATTGCAGCAGCCACAGCGGGATCTGCGGGTGGCCGCGCCCTGCCCAGCATTGCAGCTGCGCCCGCTGATGGGGCCGGTGGCAGTGCGGGCCCGTCACGGCCCTCGCTATTCCAACCGGCCAGCACACCGAGCCAGGCGGCTGGCGGAACGGCTGACCTGATTGATTTGACGTTAGACTCCGATGATGATGAGGTGATTGTGTCGGAGCCTCCTAAGCCAGCGGTGATGCTGACGCCCCCACGGCCATCCGTGGTGGCGGCGGCGGTGGCGGGCGGGTCCGTGGGGCGGGCAAGCGGTGGGCGTAAGGGACTGGTGGGCGGCGCAGCACCAGCAGCTGACGATGGCATTGAGCTAATGGTAGGCTTTAATTTGATCGATCCAGATGTGGATCTATTCCTTACCGAGATCGAGTTAGGAGGAGGATTGTGAGGTTGGTCCTCCCCAGCTAACCTGAAGTTCAGCTGAAGTTCTGCTTGTGTGAGGTTGCACTTGTCTGGACTGGAGTCACGTTGAGTTGGCCTATCGGCCTGTGGGCAAGGGTAACAATGCATGCAAAGTTGCCGCGCGCACAGCTTTGAAACGGTCTAACACTAAAGGCCTGACAGTCTGCAAGGAAAGGCTCAACATTAATTCAACCCTGGCAGTTTGATCAATCTCTGCCAACAATGATATACCCAAGTTCGTTGGAAAGCTTGAACCTGGATCATCATGGATCATCATCATGGATCATCATGGATCATCATCATGGATCATCATCATGGATCATCATCATGGATCATCATCATGGATCATCATGGATCATCATCATGGATCATGGCCTGCCGCAAAACAAAAGTGTGCACAGCTTGTGACTCGTGACATATTTTACTCCTCTTGATAGACTTGTCTCCAAGTTGCTAACAAGGATGCATGCTGATTCAATGGTGTTGCCATCGGCGCTCTGACACACTAGCAGCCAGTCCAATGCAGGCCAGCGACTGTGGTTGTTTGTTCACATGTCACCGTGATTGGTGGTGGAGCAGCCTGGGCTGACAGCAGCCTTTGCTGCAGAGTAGGGTGCACAGGTGCGGTTAGAGCAGTGGCATGTGCACTTCGCACCACATGTGGCAGGCAGCTAATTGATGGAACCGCGTCAGTGCTCATGTGCCCACCCACAAACCAAACAGAAAGAGCAATTGTGCATGCACTAGTCTGCGACGACTGCAACCTTCCAGGATAGCAATATGTGCAAGGAGTTGGGGTACACTGCTTATCGATGGTGGCCGTGCCAAAGGCCACATCATGAATCTGCGTGATAGCCTGAGCAGACTGGCAGCTAGCAAGGCTGCCATGACACAATCTGCTGCAGCGGTGTGTTGATTGTTTGATTAATACTTTGAGAAGTTCCCATGATGTGCATGTGGTGCCACTTGGTCGTGCATGTCAAAGTATGCAGTGCACCGATAGTTGGTTCCTGCCACAAGTTAGGCGCTTCAGGTGTTATCTGCTGCAATGTCGTGTGTGTGGTGTGCGCACTGTGGTCTCTGATTTGGTTTTCAGCGCTTGAAATGTGTCTCTGTTACTGGTGACACTTGGTTTGACACACATAATTTGTGTCAATGTTAAATAGTGCTGCCTGTACATTTCAGCATGGACGTTGGTCTCATGGGCTTTGATCTCCTTGTCACTTGCGTCGGACAAGTACCCCCCTTTGATTCTGCTGTAAATCAACTGAAACTCTACCAGGTTGATTCAATAT
>QAXH01004327.1:653-20627 GCA_004335635.1 Chloromonas sp. AAM2 | reverse complement strand
GGTTGGTGGGCGACAGGGCCAGGCAGCGCGTGCGAGCGGGCGGCTTTCGCCGCTGGGCGCCTGTGCCCGGCACGTCCTGCGCTGCGGCCGCATCAACAGATGCCTGCACAGCACAACAGTAGGTACAGCGCGGCAGGGTATGCATGTAGCCAGAGCATATGGACGTGCGTTTGCATGGCTAGGAATAGCGCTGAACTGACCTGCTGCCAAGAAAAGAAGTTTGCCAGTTCTGGGTTAGTTCGTGTGAATACCGCCAGGATCACACTGGTCTCAGTGTCGTCCCTGCAAACTGTCCCAGAACTGGCAAATATCTTTTTATTCCCGGCAACTTCACTCCTGCTTATGACCTGACGATTATCTCATTGATTGGAATGTCGGGAAGTATCGCACCCAGTCACTCCTCTTGCTGGGCTTGCAATGACTGCTGAAAAGCGACAGGCATGACCACTGAGAAGTGATGCACACATGCTATGAACATGGCAGCCCACCCCCATGCACCCATGCCATTCATTTACAATGCATCCATGCCACTGCACTCCCAATGCACCCTGCACTCACAGGCAGTAGCTCGGCGTCGTCCTCATCAGCCAGGTCATGGTCAATGAGCTGCAGAGCCCCTGCGTCTGTCATGTTCCTGAACGGCAAGACACACCCATGCAAGTGGCAATGGTGCGCCGGCCGACCAAGTCAGCCTTCGTCTATGCCAGGAGAGACTAATGCCAGGAGAGACTAATGCCAGGAGAGACTGATGCCAGGAGAGACTAAGGCAGGGCCTGCTTATTGCCAGGAGACGCATTGCAGCACATCATCATGCATAGGTCGCCTGGCTATGGCAGCTGTGGCGTTGATTGTTAACATCGCTTTGCAGCGTGGATGGCACAATGAGGGATGTTTCCAGTGCCTCAGCAGCAAACCTGGTTCACAACTTACAGACAAATTTCAGGATATTTCACAAACCATCATGCGCTTGTTATCGTTTGCTATCAAACACTCAGCGTTGAAACTATTCTCGCAAATCGCATGCCATCAAGCATGCGTTCAGGTGAGTGTCCGTGTCTTACTTGCTGTTGAGCGTGTCCAGCACTCCGTCCAGCGAGCGGTTGGCCGTGAGGGCGAAGCGCCGCAGCATCACGCGCTCCGCCACGTCGTAAATCACTACGTAGCGCGACGCACCGCCTGTGCGAGCACACACGACCACACAGGCACACACGGTCAAGTTGCAGGGCCGGCTGTGGCACACTAATCCCTGACTGAAGCTAGTTTTGTAGCTGTTGGAGTAATTGGTTCAAACACAGGACTTGTCAGTACGCCACCAGCTGCACTAGAGACCCAGTGCTGCTCACAAATTCAGTGTAATGACCCAAGCCAGAAGGTGCCGTCGAAAGTCGCCAAGCCGGTTGTCCCACCCCAGCTATAGGCCAAGTTCCTTTGCCAGTCACCTGCTATGAGAAAGGCCCCGTCAGCGCTGTAGGCGAGGGACCTGAAAGCCGCCCCGCTGGCCAGGTTCCCTGCGGCCCGCCGGTCACCCTCCAGCCGCCCGCCCTTGATGTCGCGCCGACCCTCTATGGTCGACTGCACAGATGGAAGTGGCACATTCGCAAGTGCTACAAATCAACATAAAATGATGCACAGGCAAGTGCCGCTCCACCATGGCACCAGTATTGATATTAATAACTACAATATCAATGACAACAACGTGGTGCACAGGCCAGAGGGTTAATGCAGGCAGGCGCAGCGAGCAAGCCACTAGCAAGAAATTAGGGTGCACTGTCTAGAGTGCCGAGGGGCCATATTAGAATCTATTAGAAAATATTAGAGTCTTCTTAGATAGATTCGAAAAAAGGACTTCTATTTGTGTCCGTTTCCAACGTTCGTTTCGGATTCGGATTGCCCGTGGTTATGCCATACCATGCCCTGGGTTTCACGAACCAGGTCCCAACGTGCAGCCCGTGAGACAGTGAATAGTTGATCTGGTGGGCCCCGTGCTTCTAGTAAGCCAATGACGGACCATCCATCCATTGTTCTGCATTCGTTCCTTTACACAACCGTGAGCATTGGCGAGGTACGCTCTTATGAATATATATGAATGTGCTCAGATGCCCAACTAGGCTTGTAAAGACTCCTAAGCGACCGGGTTCGCCTCAACCGCTGCTGAGCGGCGGTTACTGGTGAGCGGCGGCTACCCTAGACCTCAAGCAACTCGGCTCATCCGTTTTGACGTCTTCTGCTGGCCTGGCTAGCCTCAGTACCACACAGCGATGACCATGTCCCAGTTCCCCTCCTCAAACTGCTCAAACCCCTCTTCAACGAGGGCCACACTGCTGAGAATCAGCTATAATGACGGTTTTGGGCCCGTTCTTGAACTCTTGACTCTAGCCGATGGCCAAGAATAGAATCTACATGAGTCTAGGGATAGAGTCTACTAGAGGACAATCTAGTGATTCTATTAGAGAGCAATGCACCCTACAAGAAATGCACCACTTGCCTTGGTGCCAGACTACTTGACCTGTTAGCGTCACCTTTCGTGCGACACAGCTTGCATTTAAAGCCCCATCCACCACTGCCACATGCTGACCGCTATAACCATGCTGTTACATGCTACGCACCAACCCTACCTGCAGCACCGCATCGTTGGGGTCCCACAGCGTGATGTCCCCGTTGAGCGTGGCAGCCGCCAGCTGCTTCCCGTCCGGCCGGTACGCCAGCGCCAGCACGTCGTGTGTGTGCTGCAGAGACTCCATGCCGCCCTTACCGGCAAACACATCCCAGGTCCTGCAGAGATGCGTGCAGAGCAGGCATTCACGTCTCACTATCAAATGCATAAACACCCAGACACACACACACACACTCGGCGTGCTGAATTGAGGCCAGACCTGCAAACATGACCTGCCAGTGGCATTCGGGCATTTAACAGCAAGCTGACCGGGACAAGTGTTGATTAGTCAACATCACAGTTCATGGGTCTTGAACTGCAGGCAATGTCAATACTGCTAAGCACTGAACTGTGGCAAGCCCTTCTGAGCCGTGCACCCCAAAACTTCAGCTACACGTCTGCTTGGCCTGTAACTGATTCCTAACTGTCACGTGTCCCACCTGACCGTTTTATCCCACGAGCCGCTGGCCAGGCTGTTGGTGACCGGGTTGAAGGCGAGGCAGCACACCGGCCCCTCGTGCCCCGCCAGCACATCCAGCAGGCGGCCCGTCTTCAGAGACCACACGTACACCTGACCCACAAGCAGAGACACAGCCGCTGCCTTGTTGACGCATGAAATTACGGCAACTGACAAAACTGACACGTTCAGAGCATGTGCATGTGGCTGTGAAAAACAAACAAAAACCTGTCAGGCGCGCCGGTCACAGCTACCACAGCTGAGTTTGAGAAGAAAATCAAAATCATCCTGCGGCTGCAACGTCTCATCAGCTCACGTGCTGCTTCATGTGCCCATAAAATGCGTCACATGCTCCTCTTTACCTGAAACGTATCCGCTGTACCCGCCACCACCACCTCTCCCCCCGGGTCCACAGCGAGGGCCACGAACTGGGTGGGCTGTGGGGAGGTGAGCGTGCGGAAATTGCGATACCTGCAAAGTGTGTGCATGTCCCGTCGTTGTCAAGCCTGGTGCGAACAGCTACAAGGCAGGCTGTTCAAGTTGACATGCGCAGTGTGCGCTGCCCGTAGAATGCTTACGGTGAACCGACACTGACACAGCCATGAGTGCGTTGCCGTTGCTCAGTGAATCGTTGCCGAACCATACCATGCTCGGCATGCCACCACTTGCCTATTGCATTCACTGATCAGCAATGCACTGGCCTCTGTTGGACGGTGTCATAGCATTGGGTGCGAGGCCATCACACATCCCTGGGGCAGCCTGTCGCTCGCAGCCCGGGATGGTCTGACAGATGCACTTGCAACCACTGCTCTCCCTTTCCCTAGCCTGTGCTGCTCTGCCCTGTCCTTTGCGCTCCACATCATCATCATCATAACATGAAGTTCACTTTGGGCCCGCACCTGAGCAGGTCGAATGCCCTGACAGTCCCGTCCAGCGAGGCACTCAACACCGCATTGCCGTTGGGAAGAAAGGCAACCTGGCAGCGCAAGAGAGGTGATGCAATCGTAAGATGCAACACAAGTGTGTCTCGACCACACTGAGCCCAGTTGTATCACTGAAGATGATCGTGTGGTAAGCTATGATAATCATGTTCCTGAGCCTGGTGCTATCGTGTTGTGTGTTTAACATTGAAGCCGGTGACAGGGCTCACTTGCCCCCTGACCATCATGGTGCCAGTGATAGGGCTGCAGAGTCTCAAATCTGCAGCAATCACTTGTGACAATCGTGTTCAATATTGCGGTCGACATTGTGGTCGACAGTAACCGGGCTGAAGGGTTTGAGCATGACAGGTAAGGCGGCGCTCACCGCTGTGACAGGCGCCGCATGGTCCGTGAAGGTGACGAAGCAGAAGCCGCTGCCCATCTGAAACAGCTTGACCTGCAGATGTCAACAAGGCTCCTGATTTGAATCACGTGTGGCTGCTGCTGAGTCAACCCGCAGCCATGTGTGCCCTGCCTGCCCAATCAGCAAGTCACATAGCACAGCCAGCATCTAGCCATGGCCTTCAATGCTCTGACTCTGTCCGCTGAGCATGTGACAATGGCCTGCAACTCTCTGACAATAGCCTTCAACTCCGTGACAGTGGCCTGCAACTGTGTCACAATGCGAACGAGTCCCCATGCGCCCATGCCCTCTTTTCTCCACGCCTTGCCCCAATGGCCCCCCAACATCTGGCATGCCCATACTACCACCCTTTGACGCCAATCAACAATGGTGAGACCAAAGTACTAGCGAGCCTCCATCCTCCTGACCAGCGAACAGCCTTGCCTTGCGGTCGTCGCTTCCTGTGGCAATGAGCGCTCCATCCGGTGAGAAAGCGCATGCACCGATGTCATGGTAGTGCCCCTGCTGCTTGAGCACGTAGCTCTCGCTGCGCCACTCCCACACCAGCAGCTGGCCCAGCTTGGCAACACCAACTGCGATATAACACACAACAGCAACCCACTTCAGCACAGGGCAGTGAGGGCAAGTGCACAGAATCGCTGGGCATGGGCACAAAGAAAGCTTTTGATATTGCAGCTGTACTGCCTATCCGAACAATGCTACAGAGATTGATGACAAGCAAACAACAACAACAACTCCAACAGTATCATAGTAAGGTGCGACATCTCGCTTGACAAATGCCAACCCATAGCAAAGCACGTGGTGCCTTGCCACAGCAATACTGCAGCAGCTAGGCTGGTCGTTGCTTGGAGAATGCTGTGCATGGCATGACCCTCCAGCATTCCACACACATGTCAGCGGTTGCACCTGCCCACACGTCTCAGCCCGTCCCAATGCTAGAGTCAGCGCCGCGCACCCGCAATCCAGTCGCCAGTCTTGTTGAACGCCACGGAGGAAATCCTCTCCCTGCTGACTGACAGAGCCTGCACCACCTCAAAGCCCGGCAGCTGGTACATGTCCAGCAGGCCGCTGCTCAGGCCCACCACTAGCATGCCACTGGCCTTGTGGAATGCGGAGCAGGACACCTGGAGCAACGACAACGACACCGACTCTTACTGATTTCAATCTGCGCCTGAGTTGCAGGACACATCCCTGACAGCAGTGCTAGCCTGTACGCCATTGGCAGTGAGGTAGATCCCTTGGCAAGGCCATACTGCTTGGACTGCTTGAAAAGAGTCCTGATATGACACGTGGTCAATGGCTCAGCATGAGCGGCTGCAAACACTTCATGGCAGCGAGTCCGCAGCCCGCTGACAGATGGACTGATGCGGCACTTATGCAAGCCCTTCCGCAACGTCACAAACGTCAGATGGCTTGGTCAGCAGATTTGTGGAGGGAGCGCGGACGCTGGCATGGAGTCGCCATGCACACATAAGAACGGAAGGATGCGGTGTTGACCGAGTCTTTTGACGCGATGTTGGTGTTGCTGTCAGTCGTACCTTGGCGTGCCTCTGGTTGAGGTAGTTCTTCTCAGCCAGGCTCCACTTGCCGCCCGCCAGGTGGGGCATCAGCGCGGGGTTGGCGTCCTCCTCACCCTCGCCATCGCCCGCTGTGCAGCACACTCGGGGCAGAGTGCAAGTGACTCATATGTGTGAGCACTGTGAGCATGTGTCAATGACTGCCGAGTCGTTTGTGATGGACCATGCTAGGCAAACGCCATGCCATGCCATGATATGGCTAGGCCATGCGAAGGCAACCCACATGCAAAATGCATGTACGACCTGCAGAATAGCCTTCATACCCATCCGACACAGGTACAGATCAGTGCCTGAATGCAGCCCAGCTGCAGACCAGCAGGTCAAGTCCCACGCGTGCACATCACAATGACAGTAATATAGGCCAGGCCCTGTGCGCTCACCTGCCTAGGCCACAATCACAGTGCCTGAGACACAGTCAGTGACTGCCTGTGCCTGTGCCACAATGAAAGGCCCAATAGCCCATACCTCTTCTGTTCCACTTGTGGGGCAATACAGGTGTAGAAATACACACACGCGCACACACACACACACACACACACACACGCGTGCCCAAGCCACAATGACAGTGAATCAGTTGAACACTGTTCACACACCTGCCAGTGCTGTGGCTGTGGCATCCTTGAGCGTCTCTTGTGCCCGGGCCGCCTGGGCACCGCTGGCCAGCCGCTGCTTCTTGGGACGGGGGCCCGTCCCCGCCACGGCCGTCACGCCCGCCTGCCCTGGCGGGAGCGTCACTGCGGGCGTGAAACCCCACGTGAACAGCGCCCCGTCACGCGACAGGGTGCACAGCACGGGCAGCGGCTTGCCGTCTATGAGCGCGGATCGACGGGCGGTGGGGCCGGTGAAGAAGACGGAGGTGATGGCGTCCTTGTGACCCACTAGCATGGGCGGCTCATAGCCCTCAATGGGGTGCAGCGAGAACACCCTGCAGGAGAGAGTAGCAGGCAAGGTGTGTTGTTGTAGGCAGTCAAGGAGGAGCCGACGTGCTTGGTGTCATTGGTCGGCGTCTTCAGTTAGACGCATCCAGACATCACGTGGCATGACGTACAGTGAACGTAGGCATGGTCCCAATATGCTGACAAACTGCCACGGCCATTCCTCACTTGATGCATACGCTTTGTACACCCCTGCAACTTCTGTGCACTATGCACATATGAGCCTGACTGCATGCAGTGTCATCCAACATCCCAGCCCTCTCCAGAGTGTTTTCCACATACCTTGCCACGATATCCTTAGATGCAACCGCAATGAAGAGTGAGTCATGTGACCAGTCCAGGTCTAATACATCTGAGTGGCACTGGCCGTAGGTGCGGTGCAGCTGCATGGGGGACATCTGCTTCTCAGTGCTGGGCGTACGCCACACCTGGAGACACGAGCAGAACAATCAACCTTGCACATTCAACCTATAAGGGATTCACGACTCCTGCTCATGGCAAGTTGGGCCTCAAGCCTGTGCATGCGGGTCGCCATGCCATCACGCATGGATATGTAATACAGGCAGACATGTCCACCTGCAGGCCACCTATCACCTGTCCACCTGCAGGCCACCTATCACCTGTCCACCTGCAGGCCACCTATCACCTGTCAGCCTTGCTGTGTATGCCCAAGTGTTCAATACAACGGCTCCACCATCAGCTCTGTTGCACATGCGCCCTGGTTTCCGTGAGCTGCATCGCTCACTCTGGCGTCTGTCTTTGGGCTGCATCGCTCCTTTGACATGCATGCATAGTTGCATGCTGATGCCTCCAGCCCAGTCTGCCTTCCATCTAAACATCTAAACATTTGTTAACACACCATCTCATCATCAACACCTTACAGTGGGTAGCATCAGCACCTCAGCACCTGGCTTGCAGCGCACCTGCACCAGTCTGCCCACTCCCGCTGCCAGATACTGCCCATCCGGGCTGAACTTGGCCACCGACACTGGCCCCTTGAAACTGAAGTGGTGCAGCAACGCCTTGCGCCTGCACAGGTGACACCATGTAAACGTGTGCGCTGAGCAGACTGGAGCTGTGCCCTCCCTGGCACAATGCAGCCCAGGTGTGAGTGTGATGCATGGTCCTTAAAATGACATGCAGCATGTCACTGCTGGGGGCTGCCACTGCTGCCTACGGGTCCTGCTGCCTGGGCCTTGGTGCCCGGCTGAGTTAGGCGCTGCTGAGCTGAGCTGAACTAAGCTGTTAGCCTCACGGTTGTTGTGCAACTGCGCAGTCCTGCCAGCCTTTCCTCCTGTGCACACCTCTTGTTGATGAGCAGAGCTTTGCCTTCCTCATCCACTGACAGCAGTAGCGTGCCATCGGGGCTCAGACATAGTGTTTGGATCTGCAGATGCAAGCGTGATTGATTCATGGGATAACACGCTGACTTGCTGTGCATGTGCATGTGGCACCCAGACACATGCTCTGGCTGATTGCATGTGTTGGCTCACCTGTTTCAAGTTCTCAAATGGCAGAGTCTGGCTGGTCGACTGCACAAGGTTAATCTGCAGGCCAGGAGAACAGCATGAGCTCAGGTCGCCGCATGCGGCATGCCGCCGGCGGAGCACAGAATGCCGGCATACCTGACTAACACGGTTGCCGACTGGGCTGAGAAGTTCGTTCTCATGCACCAAGATGTTGCCGCCACGGTATGGCGCACCCAACAAGTTGCTGAATCGAAAGTTCATTCGCGCGAGGGTTTTGCTTTATCGCCGGCGGGCTCTGGTCATCTGTCTGGCACGATATCGTCAACTTTACAACCACTGCAACCTCATATGTTGATTGTGCAGAGATTGATCAGATGTGGCATAATCTATTACCCACGATTAAAAACGACCACAGCGTTACTGTCAATTACTGTACTTGCTTGGTCCACCTTACACTCTGCTCACATTCATGCTGGTGATATCACAGCAGATGTCACGTTCTTCGACACACCCTCAGCACGTCCTTCCGCCCTCAGCATGTCGCATAGCAGCCTATTTGGCCAAGATTACACTCCGCTGATGGCATCAGAGTGAATGCCACGTTCCTCGGCCTCAAGGGCTCTGAAGCAACCGCTTGCAGTTTTGGACGCACGCCTTGTGCATCCAGCATGCTTAGTGCTCAACATCAAATGGGACAATCCACAGCCAGGCGGACATGTATCTGGTTATACTTGCATGCTTGTCTACTGATCCTGCACACACTTTCCCCCGCTTCTGTCATAGCACACAATAACGGCAACTTGCTGGAGGCGGCAACCCCGGACTTCGCTGTACGTTACTGCACTCGCCGCGCAATACGTTCTAGGATGCAATCCAGTCATAAATTCGCATTCAAGTTAAGAATATGCGCGAATCAGGGTTGCCTTGTCCAAGGGCGACAACAAGGTGGCGGCACTCGTCACATCCATGCGCGACAGACACGCCCAAGAGATGAAAAGGCTCGCATCCATCTGAACCTCCGCCGCTCATGTGACTGCGCTTCGTTCCGCCCTTGGCAACTAACGATGCAATGCAATGAGCGTAAGCTATCGACGGCCAAGGGCGGGATGACAGGCGATTTAGGCGTAGCTGCAGTCACGCATGCACCGTTCTGGATGTTATGCTCCTGCTGACTATGTTGGTTCTGTCTTCTTTCGTCGCTGGCGTTAGCTGCCAGAGTGACTCGCAAACCAACCCAGACGCGCTTCAGAAGTGGTGCAGCCGCAACACAGGCGAGCTTGCGAGCGCGGAACTCGTGCAAGCGGCACGGATATGCTTGGGTGAGCCGATGTGGGGTCGTTGAGTCAGTCAGACAATCACATGCAGGGCGTGCATCACCACACGGGATGCTTGCATGCCAACATCTCGCAGAGCTTGGTCATTGCCTGCTGCAACATTGGCATGCGCCCCAGTTGAAACCCCAGTTCTGCCTCGTGCACTGCAGGCCTTGAAACAGATACCGCTGGCCGGTGTGCGGCCTGCCAATGCCGACTAAGCGGTGCCCTGGTGCCTCTAGCCCTCAAATACCACCTAGATCAGGCAAGCACCACCAATGGCGCTGGCTCCAACACCACCATCTCAATAGAGGAGAACCTGTTGGCCAGTGCAGCTTCCCAATTGTTATCAGCATGCCTTTCCGACATCATCACCTTGTGGAGCCGCTTACCTGGACTCACACTGCAACCCCCCTTGTCCATGGCGTCATGCACGTGGGACCCTGCCATCCAGCCTGGTACCTGCACTGTTGTTGAGAGCGGAACATCTGTACCTCCGGCCAGCCCCTCCGTCACCATTGACAGTGATGGCAGCAGCGACGTTGACGCCAGCAGCAGCGTTGCAAGTGACGTCAATACCAACGGTGGTGGCTCAAGCGGCATGATCACCAGCAGCAGTAGCAGCAATGCCAAGCCAGCAAGACTTGCAGCGCTGGCAGCTTTACCCAGTTACAAGACAATCGAGTGGCTTGCCAATGGCAGCATCTCTTCAACAGCCACCTGGCAGGCGGTGTGCGCATGCGATCCCGACACGGCTGGGATGCCCACCCTTTGCGGCCCCGTCACCCTGCAGCCTTACCAGTCCGCATGCCACGCTGAATGCCAAGTGAGTAACTGACAGGACGAACAGCTAAGGGTAGTGCACTGTCCCATGGTGCTGCTTCAGTACACTTTGAGAGGATTAAGAGCTGAGGGTGTGACGACGTCCCATAGTGCTTCTTTAGCTCATGATGGGCATTTGGCACAGTTCTGATGGTACTTTCTTAAAAATCCACCTTGGCTAGACATACAAACCAAGGCTCCACAGGAGAAAGCTGCACGTACAGCAGCAAAAGAAGTCTGCCAGTTCTGGGACAGTTTGTCGGCCTGATTCACAACCAGTTCACTTACTTCATCCTAGGTGTCGGCGGTCCGCAGGCCTTTGGTCAGGCATAGGCTCATCAATTAGTCTGCTACGTGTCATCAACGCCTCAGGATAGAGTGCCACTGTACAACTCAGTCCTGTAATGGTGATTCTTTTCCTCTGGGCGTTTGTCAGCATCCCAGCCCAGTACCGGCTTTCATGAACAATGAGTTGCAGGCACCTTCTCTGCTCTCTGAGCGTTCAAACAACTTACGAGCAACTTGTGCTGCTTATGGTGGTAGTCATGCACATGTATGCTCTGATTGTGATTACGTACACCCTTGCTTGTGTCATGCAGGGTGTGGAGGAGCCATCAGCCCTAGTACCCTGCGTCTCCCTGTTCAACACTAGCCCGCTGGCCTCTCCATCACCAGCTGCTGCAGACAGCCAGAACCCACCCGTCAGCCCACCATCCGTCTCACAGAGAGCAGCTGAGGCTGACACCCTCACTTCTGCCTTGCCTCCCTTTCCCTTCCAAGCCCTAACTGACCTTGCCACCGGCCAGCATCCACCCACGTACCCACTCACATCACAGGCCCAATCCATCGCCAACCACACCCTTTCACTTCCCTCCACAATCGTTGCACTAGATGCAGATGATGGCAGCAACGACCTTGTGTTGTACTATGACTATGGTTCCGTTCCTGGCCTCTCCGCCTCTTCAGCAGACGTCAGCCCGCAGGTTGTGAAGGCTGTGCAGGGACACGAGCCACATGCACCAATCGCTGTTTTGAATGATGATGGTGCAGCCCCTGCTCTCGGCATCCTGGGCGCTATGGCTGCTAGGCAGCAGCAGCAGCAGTACCAGCAGCAGCAGCAGCAGCAGCAGCAGCAGCAGAAGTCCCTGGCATGCCCCTGGACAACGCAGCAGATGTTCGACACCCTAGGTTGGTCTCTTTTCTTGTATCAAACGGCTGCCGGCATTACAGCAAGTTGTACCCGGTTTGAGCAACGGAACACAACGGAATGCCTGTGCCCAATCACCCACTGCCTTGACGTAGCATAACCAAACGATAGCGCAACCAATAAATGCATAATCAGACTGTATGACCTTGTGGTGCCTCGCACTTTGCTGCAGGTGCAAACACGCTGCCTGTATACTTCAAGGATTGTGGCATGGCGCACTGTCTGCTCAGCCAGCTAAGCGACATCATGACACAGCGTTACCACACAGCAGCACAACCACAGCTAGCAGCTCTTGCACCTCCCACACACGCAAGCAACGCCTGGCGGCTTCCAGCCCTCCACAATGCCTCCACCAATCCTGGCCCCGGTTCCAACGCCATGGAGCAGACGTCCAACCCTGGCCTTGGATGGCATCGCGGCTTCGACATTGGGCGTAGGTTGATGCCGGACCCGGCGGCCCAAGCAGACACGGTGTTGTTGGCATGTTTGCCGCAGCTGGCGACCGTCCTGTTCCAGTCTTCAGGCACTAGCGGGGCGGACTGGGTGACAGCCTGTGCAGCCATGCCACATGCCATGCCCCGCAACTGCAGCAGCATGCTGCCCGCTGCACTGCAAGCTCCGGGCTATGCACTGTCTGAGGCCCACATGGCAGAGCTACCCAGTGTGGACAACCCTAGCAATATGGGCCTAAGGGCTGATCAGGTGTTGGGCGTTGCCACGTCAGGGTCGGATGGGTCTGCAGGCAGTAAGGAAGTGTCGGCCGCTGCCGCAGCTGTCAACACACCGCCATCTGGCTTGGAAGATCTGAAGCAGATGTTGCGCGTAATCCGGGGCGGTGGCAGCAGCACGAGCACCAGCAGCAGCAGCAGCAGCGGCAGCAGCAGCAGCAGCGATGGCAAAGGAATGGGGTTGTTCGGCGCATCTGCCAGTATGCTCCCTCTTGCTCCCGGCTTGACAAGTGACAGTGACAGCAAGAGTGGGCCCAGTTCAGCTATTGGTACCAAGGCACCGGCTGGTCTCCTGCCACAGGAGGGCAGCGGTGATGCGGCATTCCGACAAGCAGACCAGTTGCCGCAGCAGCAACTTGCAGCAGCAGCAGCGGGATCTCCAGCAGAAGTCAGAAGCAGCGTGCTGGTTCCTGAGACCTCGCCTGTGTGGCAGTTCCAGAGTTCCTTCCTGTCTAGAAATGACCGGACCGGCTCCAGGGGCCTAGCCACGGAGCACCCTTTCCCGCAGGGCCCTGCCATAGAACAAACCTCTCCCCTCTGGGCGAGTGAGGCTGAAGCTGACCAGGCTGATGACGCCTTGGTTGCACTGCCCAGGCTGCAGGAGCAAGCGGTTGGTGATGATGATGGCGGGGCCGTGGCGTGGCCGGGGTTCTGTGCGTGTGACCGCGAGTATGCGCCCGTGTGCAGGTGCGCCCTGTCATGAGCCCGCGGGCCTGTTGTGCCCAACTTGAATTGCATCCACTGTCCTGGAATGGCACGTGCATGGCCTGGAAGTGGTTTGGGAGGTAGCACTTGTCACTTCAAGAGAAACATGGTCGGGGCGGGAGGCCGTTCTCAATCCTGGCATTCACAGGTTCATGCATGTACTGCTACTTCTGCTTGCAGTTCATACGATTTAAGATGGTTCCCAAGCGTTTGCTATGCCAAGTGCCAGGTATGTGGTGTGAAGCAGGCCTTGGGAATTACATGCAGCTTGTTACAGGTGCTTGCACACACTGAGACCGCATCGCTATGGAACAAGGGGTTGTCACACTCCCATGTGGGCGCAACTACAAAAGCCATCCAATTTCATTGTAGGCATCCAATTTCACTGTAGGCATCCAATTTCATTGTAGGCTTCCACATGCAGCAGAGGCTCCTCCAGGCCTCTACAAGCTTGTGCCTCCGCTGCAAGCGTTCACAGTGTGCATCCACTGCGTGCCACTGGATCATAATATCAGCCGTAGTCACATTGCGGCACATGCGCGCTTGCCAGTGCCGCTGTTCATAGCTGCCGTCATCCCATACGTTCTGTTGCTGATGTGCGCTTCAGGGTGTGGATGAATCTGTCCTGGGCCCCTGTCGCGCCTCAGAATCTGCTGACCCATCCCCTGCGGACATTGCAGATGACTCCCAATCAACCTATTACTACTATTTTGACTACAGTCAGCAGCCATGAGCCGCCTGGCCAACACAGTGTATGGGCTGCCTGGCCAACACAGCACACTACAGCCTAGCAGGCTGTGGGAGTTGAGCAGCACAAGCATGCCAAGGGGCAGCGAGGCAAGCTGCCAAGCTACGCGCATGCGCTCCCATTCAGCATGGAGCCAGGCGTACACCCACATGCACTGCCATGCACACAGCACTGCCACTTCATGTCCGCCCGTCACTGCAGGAGGTCTGAGCAACATGCCACTTGCCTGACCGTGAGAATGTGACCGGCACCGATGTCACGGTAACGCTTTCTCAGCACACTGTGAGAAGCATGCAAGGGAGCTCAGAGCTGATGGCACCCGTCTAATATGGTCTGCACTTGCTGGTCAGCATTTGGACTGGCGTGTGATGTGGCAGCAGAGATCGGTTGGCCAGATGTCATGGCCAAGGCTCCCCAAGACCCTTCTGATGCGGCTTGCACGTGAAGGTTTGGACTGATGTATGATGTGGCAACAGGGATTATTTGGCTGCACAGCGCAATTGCTCAGTTTTGCCCACAGTACCGTCACAACCCATGGGTAGCTCGCAGATGCCAGCAAACACTTAAATACCAGCTTCAGCTCTGGCCTCTCTCGAATATGGCGTAATAAGTTGTAAGTGCATCCCAAATCAAATCACTGCCAGGGAGTTGGTTGCCCGGGGACCACTGAGCTTGGTCCATGAGCCCGCATGATGCCTTGCAAGGGGTGTACGCATTTATTGCCTTGAATCTCTTGCCTGTGCCGGATGGGCTGCCGCAAGTATCTTTGTTCTAAGCATTCTCATCACTTATGGACATCTTCATCAATGTAGTTCGCATAAAGTACACGGTTCAACTGATGGCTCCCAGTCCCAACTATGCTGCGTTCTCAATCATTGCAATCATATATGCGTTCTCAATCATATGGCACCATAAGTTTGTTGACCTATGAACCGGATGTTGTATGCCATCTGTCATGTGGCTGATTGTCGGGGTAAGGCTTTGAGTTAGGTGGCCGTGTCTTTGCCAGAAGGCTGGCACCATGTGATGGTGGAGTTTCGATAGCAGCAGCCATGTGTGACAGGCAAAGAAACTTTCTTTGAAGCAACTCTTTGTTGAACACACCATATGAAATCTGCTTGTCAATAATCCTAATGCAAGTGACATTGTCACCAGCCACGTTGTGTACTTGAACACAGAGAAGTTTTTGGACACTCACATCAGTTATTGGCTTTGAGACTCACGGTTGAGCCACTTCTGTCGATTTCTGTTGGGAGCTAGATACCTTGCTGTAAAGTATGACTGCCGGTTGTGTCATGTTGGGGTGGCAGATTTGAGAAGACAAGGACTGTGTCTGAGATGATGTTATGACTTAAAGGATAGTGCTTGCTTTTGAAAACAATTGTTGAACTTTAAGCCCGTGAAGCCTTGTAGAAGTTGTGACTGCTGCACAGAGCGTTTCTTGGGCGCAGATGGTGACTTGGTGGGCAAGGCAGGCACACCTTTACTGTGGCCCAATGGTAGGTTGATGAGGCCTGGTACAGAATGCTTCTTCAGAGGCACAGGGCGCGCCTTGTGTGCTGCTACTCCAGGCATACTGGTTGAGGCACACCAGGCCACACAAGGCCAGTGCAAGCAGCAGCTGCTCACGCTGCTCCATACACCATCAGCAGCCACTCTATCCATGTTGCATTAGAACGCCCGTGCGTCTCAGGGGCGCCGCTCCGAATCTTACTTGAGCCTCATCTTACTTGAGCCACAGTGTGTGCCAGCTCAGCCTGGGATGCATCGGCCATGCTTGCACTGGAATTAGGCTCTTGTCATGCAAGGCAGGAAAGTTACCCGGGGCGCAGCTGCTGTCCAATGCGTCCATTGCTGGTCCGACGCCCAAGTGCAGAAAAACCGGTTGTTTGCCTGCCCTCCACGTGTAAGAGCGCTATTGTACCTGCTGTCAGCCTCTGGCATTCAATAAACCTCTTGGGATGCGTCTTCGCGTTCTGCGTCATTGGATCTACAATCTATTCAGCTGGCTGCTCGACGTTTCTTCAAGATTGCCATGACCATGATCATTTCAACGTAATAACTTGCAGCTGAGTAACCGACTATGTATTACTAAGCGTGGAGTAAACTGCTTCTCAGATCTGACTCACTGACTTTGATTTCACCTTTTTCTTTAACCGTTGAATCTGAGTTTGCACAGGCTCAGCAGGTCACACTCGCCTTGGCATCTGTTCGTTACAAACACAAGGACTGGTGCAGGTGTAAAGGCATTTGCGACTTGTCTGTCACAGCTCAAACGCCTGTCTACCAAACAGCAGTGCAAGAGCGTCCAGGGGGATATCAATATCACAAGAGGGGAGGGACTCCAGCCCGTCCAACCTCCAATTCCCCATGTTGTGGCCACATTGGGTTTCTTTGCTCAAACACGACGGGTTGGTCCGTGTGCTGACAGAACACTCGCACAGTGCAGGGTATGTAGGAGTTGAAGGTCAGTTGGTTACAATAGTTATGACTGAGCCTGAGAAACGTAAAAATCACGAGTGTTATTGCCTTCCAACGCACCAGCTGGGTGAGGAAGAGAAACCGATATGCCAACTGGGCCAAGCACACACCACACCTCTGCCTAACCCTACGGTCAGATAACCCCCATCCACCTGGTGTCACTAGAAGAATATATGCGAGTTGTCGCTGTGCCATGCAGGCAAGCGGTGGATCAGCACTGACAGTCAATGCCACAGCTGCCTGCTCAGACTGTCAAATGGCACTTATGCCATGGAGCTGAGAAGCATGACAGCAGCTAGGACTGCAGTTGCTACGTGCATGACGCTTGATGTAGCCATGTGGCCGGCCGCGGGGGCAGGTGCAGGTACGGGTGCAGATGTGGCCTCCGGCTGGGTGTTGGGGTCTTGTGCGGGGTTAGTGATGGCAGGTGTGGGGTCGAGGTTGGGCTGGATGCCCACATTGCCTCCAGTGCGGGGGCCAGTGGTGGCAGGTGAAGGTGTCTCAACAGGTGCGGGTGAAGCCTCAGGGCTAGCGGTCGGGCTGGCAGTTGGGCTTGCGGTTGGACTGGCGGTTGGGCTGGTGGTTGGGGCCTGTGCAGAACAAGCCGAACAAGCAAGTTGGAAAACGTGGTTTTGTACTGCAAAAGTCATTTGGTACTGCCGGTAACCTGTGGATGGCGACGGCCACTGTCACAACAGTGGCAACTACGCTATCTGATGATCTGTTGCTGCAAAACCACATAATGTTGGTGTCAGTAAGAGGATTGGTATAATACCTCCGTGCAAAATAATCCTGAATTAGTGGTACAGTACGGCATCAGGTCATGGCACCCCTGCGGAGCTTACTTCACAACTGAAGCTTACCGTGACGGGTGGTGCATTATCAATTGCACCAGAAATCTGGCCTGGTGCGCCTGTGTCAGGCGCGTAGTCAGACGGTCCCGAGCTGCTCTCCACTGTAGGGATAGGGGAAGCGGTGGGTGTGGGGGAGGCGGTGGGTGTTGGGGAAGCGGTGGGTGTGGGGGAGGCGGTGGGTGTTGGGGTTTGGGCCGTGGCGGGGGTTGGGTTGGAGCGGAAGTCGGTGGTGGTGTTGGCGGCGACGGTGCCATTGCCGCCGGTCAGCGCAGCAACGCGCGACATCAGGCAGCCAGGCACCTCATTGTCTGCAGCCATGAGCCAGGGGCATGGGCACAAACGTCAGGCAAGCAGAGGTACAGGCTTTGCGGTCACAGCAAATGAAGCGACAGGCCAGGATATGAATAAGGCTAAGATGCAGCAAATGTCCAGTGTCAAGGCCGCTGCAGATGGCTGGTGTCAAAGTCAAGCAGTTGGGAAGCACATGTACACGATGCTGCAAAAGTGCAACCGCATCAATTTGCAGCATCTATCGCAGAATTGTGGCATGTCTCTACTCTCAGCCAGAGATGCACAAATCATCTGCCATCATCTCTGGTGCTGTGCAGTCACAAGGCAAGGCATGTGACTCACCTGTGTACTCGCAGTTGCTCAAGGCCACGAGTGCTTGAACATCAACCTACAGGCGTGCAGAGCGCATGGATGTACTATGTATATGCATGCGAAGACGATTGTCAGACGGGCTGGTGCGCATGTACAGAAAAGTGTATGATGGCAAGCGGCGCATGGCATTCATGCAGCAATGCAGGCAGTGCACTGGCAAGCATACTACTGGTTGCATGCTGTGGGCATGCCTGTGATTTTGAAAAATGGCCAATGGGAATCCAACGGTGGCTCACCTTGGCAGCAACAAACTGGGCCAGGAACGAGTTGACGCATGCAGCAACGACCTGGACGCCCTTGGACACAGTTTGTGCATCACTGCAAAATTCAGGCAGACACTGCCATGTCAGTCAAAGACACTCATGTCCTAGATCTTACTGCAAAGGTGCTAAGATGTATCTCACCTTGTGTTGGTCACTCCCGCTGCCTCAAGAGCGGGAGCAAAGGCGCTGAACAGCGCGCAGGTGCAAGAATCGCAGAAGTTTCGTGTTGGAGTGGCGGCGGACGTAGAAACTGCAGCCGGGGAGGAAAATAAAGGTTGCTTGCATCAAGCTTGCAAGTCTAGTTTGGAGCAATTCGCAAGCGTTTCGTGTGCCTACCGCATGCTGAAGTGACTTCACTGAAATCCAGCTGCGTAGTGCTGCTGTCGATGTTGCAAACCGCTGCACCAGCGGGTGCAGATTGCAAAAGGTGCCGAGCGTGTGCTCCGGGAACCATGGCTGAAAGGGCTGCCGCTAGCACGAATGCTGCGCAAAAACTCCTTAGGCCAGGCATGATGATTGGGATTGAGGAAGGGAAGGTGAACAGCGCGAAGGGGAGGGTGTTGCTCAAATGCAGAGGCTTGCTCAGCGAATGCGAAGACGCACTCAAGCTAGTTGCAAGGTCTTTGACAATTGAGCCACACACGAGACGGTAATATCGTGTGTAGGTAGGCGCGCAGGGGGAGCTTGTGGGAAGGGCCAACACACAGCGTTCGCAAGAAAGGTGAATGCGTACGTGTTTGTTGGACAATCCCAGACGCGGGCAAAACAAAGGACAGACGAGGTAGTCCAGTGTTGTGGTTCGCACTCATGCTGCGGACGCCTTTTATTCAAGAGATGTGAGCACGTGACATTTGGCGGACATTTCAGATTTCCGTCAGTCCGGCCAGTCTACCATTCACTTATGCAGTAACCACAAAACAAAGCCGTATCAGCCCATGTCAGCTTTTGAGGGTCTGAAAACTTCGATGTTGTCGGACTTGCATGAGCAGGTAGCTGCCGCGAAGTCAATGGATGACAAAACCCCGCACGAAAGGTGGAGTACACTGACTGTCCCTTTATCCGACCAAATTCCATTGCGCTATCCACGCATCGATCGATCTTAGCGGCTCTTTGGCAAAACGGACTGCTCCATGATGCAAGGCTTTATCCCAAGTCAGCTTGCTCGTGCGGTGGCGACTTCTGTGCTTCCAAGAGGTCTCTAGTACTTATACCTGCAGTATGTAGGATTGCTGTGGACCCTTTATCCAACCAGTCACCAAAGCCTCCCATTTGCGGACCTTTGAAGTCCCATTACAAACAAGTCACATCTGCTCAATAAAAAAAAGAAGTTTGCCAGTCCTGGGACAGTTTGTGTGAATCGGTCTGTATTACCGCCAGGAACCCCTTGTGTGTTAGCAAAACATGTGTTTTTGTGCGTGTCATTCGCACATAGGGTGAGCAGCGGAGTGAACATCGCGTGTTGTGGTACTGCCAATACTAGGACAGTTGGCCCACAGCCTCCACACAAGTTTGCAAGTGTGGGTCAACTGAATAGAAGCTGAACTCGCTGCCGTCAGCAATACTGAAATACATCAAACACATCGTTCACATGTTCAAGCAGTCAAACAACTCCAACCCCAATGCACTCAGTGCACATCTGAGTGCACGCCATCCCTCACAGCACCTCACAATCGTCATGCATGCCCCATTTCACCAGCAATGTCTTGCGCTCCTCTGCTGATGCTGAGAGACGTGCGCTGCCAGCAGAGGTGTGCT
>QAXH01004326.1:0-10537 GCA_004335635.1 Chloromonas sp. AAM2 | reverse complement strand
GGATCAAGAAGCTTAAGTTTTGTGCGATTTGGCCGCCGTACTGAAAAGCTGTGCCCAGGCAAAGTGGCTGACGACATGCTACCCGACTGTTGCCCAGATCATGCATGGCCAGATCATTCACCTCTCTGCATTTCCAAACCATTGCAGGCCCCTCCATTTGTCCTGCGCTGGGACTCTAGGTCGCTGGGTCTCTGAGTTGTTGAGTACCTGGGTATACACTTGTTGAATGTTGTACCCCAACCTTGCGTTCTGCAGTGCTGCTGCTGCAGTGTGCGCTCTTGCTATGGCCCGCTTCTGCGCCCCTTGTGCCGCTGCCGTGCAGTGAAGCCCCCTTCTCTGCGATGCACTGTTATACATGATGAAGTGCAGCTGGATGTCATCTCTGATGAGGACCTGGTTGCTGCTGTGCACAGACATGGCCAGCTCTGACAAGGTATGTTCTGCAGTCGCCAGGTGAGGGTAGCTCATGACCAAGAGGGGCTCAAGCACATCTTGTATAGGTCTTAGGTTTCCTCAGCCTGCGCCTGGAATTCTATCCCTTGGCTGTTATGGCGTGAGGGCAGTAGTGGCTGGCAGTTGCCTGTTACAAGAAGACGGCTCATGCAGCGTACCAGACACTTGCAGAGTATGCAAACACGGTGGAGCTAGGGTACCTGGTACCACATGGCTGCATGGAAGGTAGCAGCCAGGTAACTTTCAGACCTACCTCGCATGCACAAAGCACAAAACGGGCATTGCTGTCTGAAGTGCTGTGATGGAGGTGCGTACGGTACGATTAACATCTCATGCACCTCATGTCGTGGTTGGCACAACATCTGATGCTGTTACCATCAAGCTCTGATGTCGCATGACAGCCACTGATGTCCCTGCGCAGATGCTGTTGGTGTCCATAAAGCATGCTTGACTTCATGTGCTCGACAACTTACCATCTCTCCATACCAACAACCTTACCATCTCTCTATACCAACAACTATATTTGTTGTGACCGCAGGCCCTTGACAACCACCCTGCTGATGCACGTCCTAGTCGTTGGTCGCATGACAATCAGACAATCACCAGGAACACGCAATCAGACTGTTAGGCTGTGAAAGTGTTCGCATCTCTGAGTCTTCACCTCGGCCATTGCCTGACCACCATCAGCCAGGGCATCATTTTCAGCAGCAGACCATGAAACCCAGATACCAAGCACTGTGGGTACGGTATTGCTGCATGTCCTGGTGCCTGGGACCGCAGGATGGGACATGTGGCACTGTTCCCTTGCTGTCTGAGTGATTTTCATGATGTTGAGACCGAACCTCCTTGCTGACAAACACCCCCTTTATCTACAAGTTCAATGCGGTCTGGGTCTCCGTGGCGGTACCCTTGGTACTCCCGGTACGCGGCCTGGAGACAAGCTGTATATATTTGCAATCGTTGTGATTTATCCTTCCTTTACTCCAGAGACAGTACCAATGGTACCGATGGTACCTTACCCATCCTGACAGTTTAGGGGGCAGAGCAGCTCCGTCATGTGTGTAACACGTGGTGCGTCACTGACAGGGGCTCTCAGTCATATTCATGTGGCGGAGAGAGTGAGATGGGTGAGAGAGGGAGGGCAAACTGTTTACAATGTCAAGTGTCAACCAAACCTGTGTCTGTCCAACATGTTGATGGTAACACACGCATGCACCCAGAGACCCAGAGACCCAGCACAGGACACAGAGAGCAGCACGCCAGGGCTTACGATGCAGCACACCAGATGTTTACTCAGACCCAGACACCCAGCACAGGACATGGAGAGTGTCACGCAAGGATGGGATGCAGCACGCTATGTGTACACGAAGAGGCCCGACAACCCAGGGACCCAGCACAGGACGTAGAGAGTGTTGTGCAAAGGCAGGCACCGGCCGATAAAGAACCGCATTGCCGTGAGGTCGGCCTGCTATAGCTATGGAATGAATGGCTGACCTTGGCGCACCCAGTGCTGTCTGTGGGGTCAGGTCCATTCATGCCTGGGAATATGTACGATGGGTCAAGGGAGCGACACTTAGACATACATGTAAACAGTGTTGCAACACATTACGGTGGGCGTCGCCAGTGTTTTCGTGCTTGTCAGGCGTGCATGCAGGAGTGACTTAACGTGCATTGGTAGTACCATATGCCTGGTAGACTGGGGCCGGAATGCCCTGTGCTTGGTTGCCCTTCTGACAGTCCTAGCGCATTGTTTTTATGGGTTGGGGCCGGCCAGACTGCTCACTTGAAGAGCTCCACGCACGCCCGTGAGACCTTTGGATTGCTAATTGGACTCCAAAAACCAGGCTGTCTGCCGAGGTCTTGTTACCCTACTCGCCCTTGCGAGAACTGGTCTTATCGGAGGTCCGTGGTTGTCAGGAGGTACGGTCGCCTTTGAATTGTGCCGTTTCCTTTCGATCCTAGAAATTGCCAGCCACCATGATGCTGCGTGACTCATGTTTGCGCGTGGCCTCCTGCTGCGTTCACTCTGTTCTCTGTTGTTTAACAATTGACTACAAATAAATTGCCGGGACTTCTTTTGGAACCTTCCTCGGCCCTGCTTGGAAGTGAGTTGCACCTTGCAGCACCTTACAGCACCCTGCTCGCATGCAGTCACACGATGCATCGCTTCCATACAGATGTCTGTATCATACTGCACGGTTGGTGTCTCATAACACGGCCCAACACACGCTTGCTCTCTCCATGTATTGTAGCAGGCAGCTTGTGTGCGGCTTGCAACAGCGGCTTGTAGACCGAGCTTGGAGCCTGGGTGGTGCCGGCCAAGACAGCCCTTGTGCCACTTGACAATCCTTGTTGCAACCCTGGTGAGTTCTCCGGTGCATGCACGCCTGCTGGCGTTGCCCTGCGTCTCTGCTCCTTCAAGCCCTGTCCACTGCACCGTTCTATGTCCCTGCACTGGTCTCCGGACTGCTGGGTCTCTGGGTCTCTGGGTCTCTGGGTATACGTCTCATGTGCTGCATCCTCAGCTCTGGCATGCCACTCCTCTGTCCTGCGCTAAGTGTCTGGGTCTCTGGGTGTCTGGGTGTCTGAGTATCAGGGTATACGTTTGATGTGCCTCAGCCCAAGGCGTTGCATGCCACTCACTCTGTCCTATGCTGGGTGTCTGGGTGCCTGCGTCTCTGGGTATACGCCTGACGCGCGGCATCCAAAGCCTTTGCATGTCACTTCCGCTGTCCTGCGCTCTGTCCTGTGCTGGGTGTCTGGGTCTGTAGGTCTTTGGGTTCGCGCCGGAGAACTTCTCATAGCAATTGTGGCATAGATGTCAATTCTTGCCTGCTACACCAAGGGCATGACTTTTGGGGCAGCACGCACAGCAACCCAGAGACATGAAGGCCCTACTACTGTCTCTTGGTCTCAGGGTTTCCATGTCAAAATTCACCTTATGGCAATTGTGGCATGAGCATAGGTAGTGGCAGGCCCTTGCCTGCTACATTGAGGGCATAACTATTTGGCAGCACACCCAGCAACCCTGAGACCTGAAGACCCGACTACGGTACACGCAGTGTGTGGGTCTCTGGGTTTCCAAGTGTTTCCAAGTCTGTACCTGGAAATCCACATCACGGCAATGGTGGCATGAGTATGCGTAGAGGCAGGCACTTGCCTGCTGCACCAAGGGCATGACTTTTGGGCAGCACACCCAGCCACTCAGAGACCTGAAGATCCTACCGCGCGGTTTTTGGTCTCCGGGCTCATGAGTCTGTAGCTGGACATCCACATCATGACAATCGTGGCATGAACATTGTAGAAGCAGGCAACTGTCTCCTTCACTAAGCCCATGCACACCCAGCAACCCAGAGACCTGAAGACCCTTGCGGTCGTCGTCATGTTGTTGATTGTTGTGTGGTGTGGGTTCATGCAACTGACATGTTTCTGGCGCAACACGTGATGTTGTTACCACCACCTTCTGTTGTCACATAACAGCTGCTGTCGCTGACAACAAACTTGTTGAATCAGTCCTTTGGCGCACAGTACATTATCACCATGCCAACAGGCAGCTCTTGTTGTCACCACATAACACATTATGTTGTGCAGGCTCTTGGATGCGCACAACTCTTGTCGCTAACCCGGCTACCCGTCCTGGTCAGGCCTCGGCCACAGCAATTGCAGAAGTGGCTGCATCCGTCTGCTTGTCTGCAGCACAAAGCCTGTGGTGGACACCCACAAGCGATGTGTGGTCTTCAGTGCCAGTCCTGGGTCCGCACCACTTGGGTCTGCACTTGGAGCCATATCCATACCCTTGCCACTTGTGCAACTCGGTTGGGCGCCATGTGGACATCTGGGTACTCATGGGTGCTCCTGACAAACATTCTTTCACAATAGCTTCCCTTACTGACTTGAGTTGTCTTTCTTCCTGGCCTTCTCATTCCTGGTTTTTAGTGTAAAGGATGTGTACCATGTAGACCCGTTTCAAAGTTTGATTGAAAGGGAGAACACAGAGGGTTGAGAGAGGAGAGGTCAGGGAGGGAACCGCTACCAGGTCTACATGTATACATGGTCTACAATAACAAGCAGACGTATGCCATGTTCATGGTTTGGTCAGCTGCCGACTGGTGCTGACCTACTCATGTTGATCCACACATGTACCCCATTGCTGCGCAATCATCTTGTTGGCCGTGGTGCGGCAACCCTACAAATTTCTCGTAGAAGGATGCAGAGAGATCTGAGCATGTCGCTTGGTGTTTGTGCCGCAATACTGCTGGTATTGATTTGTTGCTGGCTATGGCGCAGTTTCAGGACCAGGTCCGTTTCTGATGTGACCAGGACTTCCCCTGACTTCAGGGCGTACATGGAAAGGGGTTACATGCACCCGTGCCGTGTACGAGGCATCCCTGCTGAGAAGCAGCACGATCGTGAACATATCAAGCAACGCTTCTTCCAACTCTTCAATGCAAAGACGCATCAGGGAACTGCTGACATGGAGTTGCAGATCATCTGTTCTGCTTTTTTCATGCTGATGCTACACACTGTAACAGCTCCAATCAAGCCACCCGAAGTTGATCGGACAGTGGAGAGACGTGCTTTGTACGCAGAAGCTGTGTGTCTGGAGCTTCAAAGTAGCCTAGTGAAAGCGCAGTGTGCAGTCAAGCATTTACGGTCTGAGCTCAAAGCCTTGTCCGCCCAGCTCGGGACAGTTGAGGAGCGAGCACAGTGCGCTCCTCCCTACTTTGATGTATTGGTCAGCTTCATGCGCTCAAACTGCATTCAAGGAGACGACATGAAGGTGGGCAGTGCAGAGCTACATACAGCATTTGTGTCTTGCATGGCAGCAAATAGGTTGGCCATACAGCCATCCAGTCAACAAGACCTAAGGGCCCTGCTTGAGCGTTTAGGCTTTGAGTACGGACAGGTTTACTTGAATGGGGGCAATACCCGTGGCTTTCGCGGACTCGGCCTTGCATTGCGGCGGCCAAAAGAGCATCCTGAGGTGCCTAAGTGCATTACTCTCGGTGTTCAAACATGCGGTGTTCAAACATAGCACGCAGAGATCTTGTCTGGCTGGCCGCTCCAGGCACTGACAAGAGTTGAGAGATGCGCATCGTCTCCGAAACCATGGTTCCAAATCCACTGATGACTCATAGGCGACCTTTTCTTTACAAAGTGTGGCCAGTATCAGATGGATTCCCGACACCCTCTACTTGGCAATTGACGTCATGGCTATCTCCCGGCCGTCCAAGCTGCGTGACCCAGTCGCACGCGCCGCGAATGCCAAGTATCGGGCCAGCAAGAAAGGCAAATCCAGGACAACGGATACCTAGACGACTCGCCTCCAGTTGCCCTCCGCAAGGTAGCACTCACTGATGAAGATACCATCCACTATGGGTGGACCACTAGGGGTTGACCATTGAGAGCAGCTTCTGATACATCAGCCTCCAGCCATCAACATCAAAAGAGGTTTGTGTCATCCAAAGCTCGCTGTTTGCTGTGTACGCTGTGCGGATCGACTTGATGATGTGCGCCATTGTGGCGGACATGATAGCATGATCTTGCCTCTCTTATGAGTCTTTGCGGACAATGCATCATACCTGCTAGCTGCACTAATGCACTTGTCCATGCATCCTTGCGCGTCATTCCCTTGAACCGCACAGACCTCAGCTGTGCCTGTAGCTGCTTGACTTACGCAAGCAGGTCCACCTGACTTCTTGCCGGCTCAACTTCTGCAAGCAGGCGACACGCACGCTTACCCATGTACCTGACAGCTGTGACGTTGGACAAAAGGATCGGTCATCTCACAGTCACATGTGCGCGCGTTGTCTATACTATCTACCCCATACAAGGTACACTGCCTTACGACAAGAGCGCATACCTCGAACGTGTACCTCAGCTTTATACCACTCTTCGTATACCTCTGTGTCGTGTACTCAAGTACGCTGTGTGGTGTAACATTGCAGACATATTTGGTTGCTGTAACCGTCAGAAGCCGTGCTAACGAAACATGGACAGTCAGGTCAGGGTCAACGACGCACTATGGCTTGCCTGGTCTGATGGCGGGGTGCGTTACGTCTACCCTTGCAAGGTTCTCAAAACCGTTAACGTTGACGCGGCTCAGTCGGTAGTTACTCTTAGATACTATCAAGACAACGGATACCTAGACGACTCGCCTCCAGGTGCCCTACGCAAGGTAGCACTCACTGATGAAGAGACGATCCACCAGCCGGCGCGGCTCCACCTTGACTGGGCGTACCGGACCAATCCTGCACCGGGGGAGGGCCGTGCCTTCCAGAGGGCAGCGCAGGCAGGTCAACGCGTTTCAGGTGCACCTACATCAGCCAGGCGAGCAACCGGCAGTGACCCACCACCGCCTAGCAAGCGTGCAAACACAGCCGCTGCTTCATCTGGTGACCGGCATGCTACTGCCGGTGACCACAGCGAGCCAATGCGCATGGACCGCTTCGAAGCACTGCTCACAGACATCCAGATCTCGCAGACCAAGCTCCAAAGCGAGATCACAGAGCTGAGAGGCAAGTTTGACGCATGGGATGTCCCGGTACAGCGAATGCAAGACTACCAGAGGCAGCAAGCCATGTTCGCCGAGGAGCTGCGGAAGATCAAGAAGATCGTTAGCATTGATGCACCTCCAGGTGAGACCTCCACTGCTCAAGCAGACCATGTTGTTGCTTCAACGGCATCTGATCCACTGTGCACGGTGTGTAATTAAAAAGTGGCTTATGACAGCCTGATGGCGGCCCTTGCTGGGGATGACACAAAGCTTGACTTGGCTGATTTGTTCACCAGAGGGAGGGTGAAGGCCGGATCTGCTCTGAAGAGTTTGGTCCAGTGCGACAGTTGCATCGACAAGGGATGTCTCAAGCTGATCGTCTGCACAAGTGTGGTGTGGTAAGAAGCACTCCAACTGCCGGACCCTGGTCATTGAAAACGAGGCGGACAGGCAGGGCAAAACGCACTTCTTGAGTAAAGGACTGGCTGCAGTGAAGGAGGTCGTGCCGTGGGACGATGTCAAGCTGATTGATGTTGGTTTGCAGGAGCAGTACAATGATGCAGACTATGTTATAGCGGCATCATCATCCCTTGGAAAGGCACTGGTTATCCTCGAGATTGACAACATGAGTCATGGAGCAGGGACCTACACACAGGAGTCAGAGCGGAGAAAGAACGACGGCAACTTCGCATCTGCCGCAGGCTGCGATCGTGTTCTGTTCATTCGCATCAACCCAAGCGGCAAGTACATCACAGCTGAACCTGAGGACGCAAACCAGGACAAGAAAGCACGGTGGCTAATTGCCAGAGACTGGATAGTAACGTTCCTCCGTGCACCGTACGGAACTTGGACTCTAGGTGACAAGGTGCTGGTGTACCTGTTCTATGACCACACCTCCCAGTTGATTGACCACCGGCCAGCGTCATTCACAACCGTGGTGGCGTACAAGGCACCATCCCTTCCACTGCCAAGTTTGCCCAGTCTTGCGGACTGGGCATGCAGCTTGGACCCATACCTAATGACAAAGGGTAGCGACATTGCACGCCAGTGTCTTGCACTTGAAACACCGAGTGCAGCAGCCCTGCCGGCCTGCAGCCTGACCGGTATGTGATCATTCTCTCTGTGTCGGTTTGTTTTGCAGAACACATGCGTTGCCAAAACAATGCGGATTTCATGGGAATGCGGGGCCCAGAGGCGGGACGTCTGCTAGGGACAGTTTCTGTAGCAAGGTTCCTGGGTACCACCTGTGCATGTTGACGTACAGCCGCTGCGCCTCCTCTGTCTTCAAGGCCTCAATGGGCACCCGCACAGATGTGCCTCGAGTGCCAATGCCCATGTGCAATGTTCCTGTTGCGGGCTCATAGAGAAGATTCGGCACAATCTGCTCAGTTTCATCGTCCTCGCCTTCACAGACTGCATATATACAACCCAAGGGGTTGCTGGCCCACGCCAGTGCATTCAGAGTGCCCTTATGCTGGTGAGCCGCCTTGACTGATGCATACACACCACGGACCCGCAATGCAAGAAGGTGCAAAGCAGGCACCTCCTGCCCTGCGCTCTCCGTGTAGCAGTGGAGAAGTCCTTGAGTGCACACATACTGGCGCACTGTCACACTGCTTGTTACCATCACATCTGCAATTAGTGTCCAACGGTCTGAGACACTCGCTGGTAAACTGGTACTTTGTGAGCCAGATTCACCAGTGGTGTAGCTGAGACGGAGCACGTCACCATGCCGCAGCTCTTGGCAAGCGCACAGTAGCATGAATGCTCGCTGAGGGTGAGATATGGCACAACAGTTATGACTCTCGCCATCGCCTGGTGCGTTGATCAGGCTCGTAACCGTTGTCATCCTTGAGCCGTCTAGCGTACCACCGAGGCCCTTGGGATAAAGACACAGGTTGGTGTCAGATCGAAGGTCCCAGGTGAACCAGTTGTCTGCCCTGCCGTGGGAGGGTGGGCAAACAACACCAGCAATCACACCCAGGACATCGCCTGGCTAGGCCAGCACACTGGATGACGCTGTGGAGTGCTCAATCTGGACACCGCGCCCCTTGCTGTTGCCTTCATAGATCACAGCGAACTGTACGTTCCTGATTGTGGTCGCAGAACGGTGTCCTATGCGGAAGTCATGCACTCGATCGCGCAATGCGGCCGGGTCGGAGTGGACGGCACGGAAAGCACGGTCAAACATAGGGATAGTTATGGCCTTCGTGGTACCAGTTACATGGCATGCGCATCTGCATGAGCAGCCAGCCATGGGGATATCTTGTCTATGAGATCCCATGTCCAGGATGTGCAGGGGGCATGCCCACACACACACACACACACACATGCACACACATGCACACGCAGAAGCAATCAAAAATGCTTGTAGATATGGAGAGAGTCACTGTGGCGAACATGGCATACGTTGCAAACATGGCATGCGAACATGGCAAACGCCCTGCACCTCAAAACCATGCGTTGCCGCACATTCCCCGCATCGTTTGATGTACGACGTACGGCGGGGAATGTACGATGGGGTGTATGTACGATGTACGACGAAAGGAAGCACGCGTGCTTCTCCTCGATCCTACCGCATCCCCCCCCACACCCCTTTCCATCTAGACGTCGTCCGTCCGCTCGTCGCGCCTCCCTTTCCTTGCTGTGTTGATCGCTTGCTACACCAAGGCGAGGCCTTGCAGACTCTGCATGGTCTCTGTAAGCCCTATGTAAGGTCTGGTGCAACATTGAGGTTCGTCATGGCCGCCTGATCTCAGTCTTCTTCACGACTGGAGTTTTCACAGCCTACATCTTGGAAGGGTTATAAGACCTCTCGAACCATATGCTTCTTCATGCCAGGCTCCAGCGGAGCCAGTACGGTCTTACCTACCGCTGTTGACTCGCGCAGCCATCTCTTCAACAACTGCAGCAAGTGCTCGCTGCAGCCTCCGCTGGATACCAGGCTGCTGCTTACGTACCCCATGCTAGAGCGCGCCGTTGCCATCTCGTGCTTCCTTCTTTCCGTGTGGGCCTTACAACCCATGCCTGCTTGCCTCAGTTGACACACCATAAACCGAATCGACCAGCCAAGTAAGCTGCCGCCCCACCCCCCCTCCCCTCTCAAGCAAGTGAAGATTGTCGCCGCTACTCTTGCTTGCCTCTCTTGTTTTGTCTCGTTAGCGTCTGGCAGTGGAAGCAACGCCTGAAATGGTAGACAGAGGCTGGTTGCTCAGATTGCTCAGATTGCTCAGCAGAAAGGCCAACAGGAAGTTTTACAGGGAGGGATGCAGTGAACCGAAAAAGTTTCCTTTTTTGCTGAGCAAGCTGAGCAAGCTGAGCAGGGCGTGGAGTGAAATAGAGCCAAGCAAAGCAGCAGGATCTGGTAGTGGTGGCGTGGTGGCGTGGTGGCGTGGTGGCGTGGCGGTGGGGGGTTGGAGGGGTGTTGGGGTGTGGTGACGTGGTGGCGTGGTGGTGTGGTGGAAGGTGTGAGGTCAAGGCGCCGAGAGACATGGCTTGGTGCCCTTGGTGCTTCCGGATGCCGTCCCTCCCCCCCTCCCCCTCAAGTGAAGACTGTCGCCGCTGCTCTTGCTTGCCTCTCTTGTTTTG
>QAXH01004325.1:51619-61738 GCA_004335635.1 Chloromonas sp. AAM2 | reverse complement strand
CGGACGAGCAGCATGTCGAACGAGCAGAAGCCACTCAAGCGCCACGCAGAGCAGGACGCCAAAGACAAGAGCAAGCACACTAAGGCGCGCGCCAGCGCTGCCTGTGCAGGAAGGTCGGTACCCAAACTTAACCCCGGCACCACCAGATGCTTCAGACGCAGCAGATGTGTCACACTGCAATGCCTGCAGCCCCTCTGCCTTCCACCATCGAGTGATATCCCGTCTTCCCTGCATGCTTGCAGAGAAGATGAAACGATGGAGGCCTTGAACCGCACCGCCGGCACGCCAGCCCCTCCCGTCACCACTGCACTGCAGGCGCAATCAGCTGGGAGCAGCAGGTGACCAACGATGATCATCACGAAAAATTACGACCAGCGATGAGCATCACGACTGTTCCTCCAAATTTCACAATGTGTTTCTCTCACTTCCACCATCCGTATCTTGCTTGCAGAGATGACTTGCACCACACGCACACAGACCAAGCACTGGCAAGTGAAGCACCACCCTCAACAGCTTCCATCACCATGCGACTGAGGGCAGCAGGTGAGCAGTGCCTTCAGGTCTGCACCTGGACTTGGCAGCACTTGCCCATATCAGCACTGCAACAATGCAACTCTCCCATGTGACAACAGTACTTGACTGCATGTCCACCATGCCGCTGCTCCCTTGCCTGTGACATGCAGGGCGGTGCAGCCGGCAAAAGGTGCAAGGCCCGACAACGAATTTGAAGCAGAGCTGGCCAAGTTCAAAATGTGAGCGTCTTCACACTGCAGTCCATACTCCAGTAACACCACAGGGACATGAACCAGTCAACCAAGTCCCACCCCTCTTCAACCCCTCCCCCTTGTGTGGATCACCACCATCAACGACCCCGCCCTCGCCACCACCTCAGAGCCCGACCTCCGAACTACACCTGGCTCCACCCTTCGTCCTACACACCTACATCAGCCTGCCTGCTGCGCAAACACCATACCAACCTCTCCCCCTCCAACCACCTCAATCCCCGCATCCCCTGTTACATTCGGCTCACCACCAACAACCACCGCGCCCGCGCGCACCACCTCCAAGCCGATCCAACCACCCATCGTCCTGCACACCATCATCAACCTACATCTGCGCGCACACCGAGTCCAAGCCCATCCCCCCTCCCACCACCTCAGCGCCACGTACCCCCAAACGTTCCTCACCACCCGCAACCACCCCACCCTCACCTCCCCCTCCAAGCCCATCCTCCCACCCGCGCCGCAATCCACCCTTCGCTCGGCAGCAACATCAACGTACCTGCAGAAACACACCAACTCCAAGCGTGATCTCCTCCTGGCAGCCCAGCTACCATCGGCTGAACCACCTGCACACTCCAGTGCCTTCCACACGCACCACTACCCATACTGCACCCAACCACCGCGCCCACCAGCTGGCCCATCCCTGACATGTACATGCGTACCCAACACCACCATACGTCTGACTTTCGCATGTTGTCCCATGTGCAGGAGCACCAGACCAAACCACGATGGTACCACAGACAGCGCAGAAGTCACACCCGGCACTGCAGCCAAGGCAGACGGACGCCCCGAAATGGACCAGAAGAACCTGGGAGGCAATGAAAAGTAAGTGACCGTTCAGCTCTGACACTGACTGCACCGCCAAGACAAGCAACTTTGCACACACCCGGCCGCCCAACCAACAACGCCGCAACATGAGTGTGGCGGCATGCGGAAAGCAAGGCGTCGGCACATTTCTGCTGCTGCCAGGAAACACACACACACACACACACACACACACACCCACCTACACCTTAAGGTCTGCGCCAGGACTTACCAGCGCGGTGCAGAGACGACAGCACTTGCCCATGCCAGCACTGCAACAATGCAACTGTCCCCTGTGACAACAGTACTTGACTGCCTGTCCACCATGCCGCTGCTCCCTTGCTTGTGAGTGCAGGGCGGTTCCGGCGCAAGGTGCAGGGACGGACAACGAATTTGAAGCAGAGCTGGCCAAGTTCAAAATGTGGCAGGATACTGTCTGTGCTTTGATAGGGAGCAAGAGTGGCCGCGGGAAGCTGGTCGCACAGCATGGACCACCTGTATCAGCAGTGTAGTTAGTACCCTCTCGTATTATCCAATTAGTAATCAGTAGTAATTCGTGTGAAGTAGGTAGTAGCGTTTCTCTCTTACCAATAACAAGAATTCCTTGCAACAACCCATATAATGTGGTGTGTTTTTTTTCATTACTTTCCAATCTGGTGGGTGAGGGTCAGGGTCAGGTGCAGACAGTGACCTGATGCAGGGCGTGGTTCAAGGTGCATGTAACTTTCCCTGCTGTTGGCGGATGGGTGGAGGCTGGCAAGTGGGATGGTTCTGTGGCGGTGGGACTTTCAGGTCATGCGCAGCAAGCATGTAACAGATTGCAGGCTCATGATTTTGCAGGTACACAGTAACAAGGGCAGGGCGGTATGTGGTGGGGCAGAGCAGGGCAAGGCAATTCAGGGCAGCTTGCAGCGTCAAGCCGCACCAGGATGTTGTGCACGGATGAGGACCACCAGGGCACTCCAACAAGTCTGCATCTGCAGCCAAGCCAACAGCTGCCGCGCCTGTTCGGCAACAGTAGCTGTGCTGGCGGGTGGAATTTCAACATCCAGTGCTGGCCATTGGCTTTCTTCTGGCACCGCTGTTGCCTGCGCTGCGGCTGTAGTCAGGCGATGAAAAACTGGTGCACATGATTGCAAAGCACCATTCAGGGGCACCCGCCTTGCAGCAGGAGAGGGCCCTAAGCACATATCGTAGCAGGTCAAGATGCAGGTTTTGATTGATGGGTCCAAGACTGACCTTGTGTGCCTTGTTCAGTTCTATGGTGTTGGCGTCCTTCTTGTCTTGAAGAAATGACTCGTCACTTGCTCTGTCCCTGTGTTCATGCTGTCAGTGGTGAGAGGCTGTGGGTTGAGCAAGCATGTGATGGGGGCTCGGCTCACCTGGCAGGAAACTCTCTGGCCAGGAACTCCAAGTTCCATTGTTGCAGTTCCAGAAAGCGTTTCTTGAGCTTGGCTGGGTATTGAACCAAGGCCGCGTATTCCTTTTCAGCTGCCTGCCCATAGGCACTATCCTGTGACGTGAACAGGTGCCAATGGGAAGTTGCTGTTGAGAAACGTCAAAGCATCAGGCACGAGATTCAAAGCAGCAACCAAGCCGGCAGACTGCAAACAGTCGACTTCAAAGCAGCAACCAAGCAGCAACCAGGCAGACTGCAAACAATTGACAAACGTTTGACCATGGGCTGTGCTGGTGCTTGGGCTGTGCACTGTAAACGTTGATGAACTTCAGGTTGGAATTTGCTACAGGTGGGATGCTGGGTGCCATACCGATCTGTATACCACTTGACAGTACGCTAGCATGTGGCAGTCAGCATTCTCACCTCCTCGGTATCCAGGACTTCCTCTTGGCCCTGGTCTTGTGCTTGGCCCGGTTCTGTTCCGTCCTCCATTTGTGCTGGTGTCTGTGTCGCTGGTGCCTGGGCATGATTTGGTGATGTTGACTGGTTCTTCTGTGCGTGGTTACGAAAAATGTTGCTCACAAACTGACACCAGCATCCCGCCTGTCAGCACTTGAAGTCAATTTCAACGTGGGCAGAGAGGACGAACATAGCAACAGCATAATGTCATGGTTATTGTCACTTGGCTTTTGCGCATGGGTTCTGACAAGTCATCTGGGCAAGTCTGGTGTTGTGCTGTATTGCAGTGTCTGTGCCAGGGCCCTGGGCCATGTGTGAGCTGCGAGTATGGGCGGTGCCGTGGCATCTGGCGCTGGTTGTGCGTCCCATAGCTGTTGAGTACTCCTTCACCACTTGCCTGCTTCTTGCTTTCCTGATTAGCCTTGGAGCTACTTGATGCATCAAGTTTCTGGTCCTGTGCAGCGGATCAGAGAAATCAAGATGTGTTTCAGCATGCTACAGTGTGCTGCAGATGCAGGTACATACTGTTCGGTACAGTGCGCTGCTACTTGGGCCTGCCGTGTTGTTGTTGAGATTCTGCATGCAAGACAGCAGGTCCAGTTACGGCAATGCCTGGATGGTCATGCTGGCAGGAACAGCAACGGCTGCGTACATACCAACGGTGAGCCGTTTTAGAGACGCTGTTTGAGGCGATCTGCATCCTGGAATCCAAGCACTTGCCACAACTCCTGCTGTGTTCTCTGCTGTGTTCTCTGCAACATGTAACATGTCCAACACATGAGGCCGTGCAACTGCAAGAAAAGAAGAAAACCTGATGTTGTACAGGTTTGTTACCGTTGTCACGCAGGTGCAAGTAGCGTGGATGAAGGTGGCGTGTCTGAGGGAAGTGCCATCTGCAACAGTCCATGGCTGCTGTTTGCGGTCGGGCCCAGGATTGAATGGCACATAAGCGGCCAACCCGTGAAATTACAGGCTGCATGCTTGGCACGCCGCCTGACGTAGGTTGCATGCTGCTCAGCAGCTCTCCTCAGGCGCTTGGCCGTGCGCCCGTTCGGCTTGCCCGCGTGCGCTGAGAGGGGCTTTCCAGTGTTCTGCACCCAAAACCCTGGTCAGGTTTATGCACTTTTAAAAATGGACCTTGCAAGCTGGACTTTGCGACCCGGACGGACGTGAGCAGCTTGTCGCAATGTGCCAAACATAAGCTACAAGCAGAGCCCCTCACCATGGATGGAGACGCCCTGGGTGAACAGCCATTTCGCAAAATCTGACGCTGAACATTCAGCGTCGAAAACGGTCGAAGAACGCGCGACTGGGACCACGGCTACTGAAACTGAAGCTATAGGCAGATGCGTCTCTGCCGGCACGTCACGGCAAGCTCAGGCTCATCGCTTGAGGTGCCGAGGTCGGCCAATGCGGCCAAAAAAACGTTATGTGACACCCTATGACATGGGCCCGACCTTGCTGACGAAGGTGAAGTGTTGCGGGGGCAGAGTCAGTTTGAACTGCAGCCACAATGCCCAGAATTGCAGCGTGGTACTGTGTTCCCCATCCAGAGAGTTATTCTGGAACCATGCGTCTCGTTCCGCCTGCGCGAACACCCCCGGCAATGTCAGTGCAACCAAGTACATCTCCGTACAGCAGGCCCAGCACTGGCGGCCGTAGGAGAGCAGAGGTTTGCCACACCATGCAGCGGCTGGTAGCACACGGGCCGCGGTTTGCCACACCATGCTCACCTTTCGATAATCGGCCTCGCCGTCCTTGTCTGCATCAGTCAGCCATGCGACCATGTCCTCCACTGTCGTGTTGTGCCGTATCATGTCTGCCATAAGTCAGTCAGGTGTGACCGGGTGGCCCTGGAAACCCGGGAAGCAAACCCAGAAAAAGCGCAGACTTTCCTGAAACCCAGGAAAGCCGTTACAGTCTCCACCGGCACATAATTTATTTAATTGAACAGATAGCCTTTGGTGAACAGTGACACCTCTGATAGCGCCAGCTGTCCAAACAGTTGCTGCTCACAATGCTGTTTACAGTGCAGTTGTTGGGGCTTTGCGTGTGTGCAGTGTGTGCTGCAGTGCTGCAGCTGTGCGATTCAGGCACTGTGAGAAGCGTTGGAGGCACAGTGAGTAAGACTGGCCCAGCAGTCTCCATGTGAGCAGGTTTGGGGTCATGGCTACTTACACGGTGGCACAAACTGCACTCTTACATGTCGTGGTTTGGGATGTCTGGCATCCCCAAACAGCACCAATTGGTGTCACTGTTCACCAAAGGCTATCTGTTGAATCAAATAAATTATGTGCCGGTGGAGACTGTAACGGGTTTCCTGGGTTTCAGGAAAGTCTGCGCTTTTTCTGGGTTTGCTTCCCGGGTTTCCAGGGCTACCCGGTCACACCTGACTGACTTATGGCAGACACGATACGGCACAACACGACAGTGGAGGACGTGGTCGCATGGCTGACCGATGCAGACAAGGACGGCGAGGCCGTTTATCGAAAGGTGAGCATGGTGTGGCAAACCGCGGCCCGTGTGCTACCAGTCGCTGCATGGTGTGGCAAACAGCTGAATGACGTGCTCTCCTACGGCCGTCTGTGCTGTAGCGGTTTGGCCAGGCATGTCGTACACCAGAAATGATGCGACACCGCTCATTTGTTGCTTCAAACACTTGCACGGCGTCTGCGTACACTTCCTGCACGTTTGCAATCACGCTGTTGCAAGCAGGCATGCAAGCATCCCCAAACATCACCAGGCATCACCACATGACTACAACTATGCACAGAAGCAGGGGCAGTGGCGCAGGCACCTATGGGACCAGATTTATGCCCTGAAAACACATTGAACAATGTGAGCCCATGTCTGAGGTGGTCTGAACATGTGCTGGGTCAGTTGAACACGTTATTGCATACCCAACTGTAGCCATGTCTGAGATGGTCTGAAGATGTGCACAGTAACTCTGCCTCCGTCATCATCATGTGATGGACCATTTGAGTTTGGACAGGTCATGCATGAGGCGACGGCGCACGACGGGCATGTCTTCCTGTATGTAGTTCAACGGCCTGCAGCACAGTAGTAGCAGCGGCGACCAGTGAGTGGTACAGCCCACTGAACCATATACATCCGCTCCATCACACGCACATGGTGTGGCGAGGACAACTAGGCATGTTTGTCTGCTGGCAAGCTGCCAGTGTTGGTGTCTGCTTCACACAGCTCAGCACCTGGCTTGTACTTGCACCACTCACTTGCTTGCCCCACCATACGCTGCAGACATGATGGCGAACACACCACAGTCCACGTTGTTGTGTTGTTGTGGGACCGTTGCAGGTAGGCCGCGTGGCCAGGTCAGTGCGTCAGCCCAAAGCTGGGCTTCCGGCGTCCCGACACCCAGCTTGTTGTTGGCCTCGTCTACCACCCACTGTGCCAGGAAGGCCAGCACTGGGCTGGATCCAGTCTGCAGGTGGAAGGGTCTCAGTTTCAGCCACTGTATCAACAACAGCTGATCCATTTGTGTACAGTCGGTTTTTTCAGGGTTGGCGTCAGTCAGGCTGGTTCGTCAGTTGCTCCTGCCAGTATGGGCTGCTTGCACCTACCGCAATCGAGTGCCAGTATTTGAGTCGACGCTCCTTCAGGTGTATGCATGCTGTACTCCAGTGGTCCTGGTCCACGTGCACAGGAATGATCAGCATGTCGCAGTCCAGCACGCTGCTGCACGTCTGCGCACATAGGTTGGGCACACATGTAATACACGTGCTGACAAGGTTGACTGCGCACAAGATGCTCACCTGGCCATAGCGCTTCAGATTTTCAGGTGTCGTCCAGCGTGACACACGTTGATAACTGTACGTCCCGGCGTCCTGCACCAGGTGGAACAATACATGTGGGTGCTCATTGCATGACAGGCTTTGTTTATGCAGCCTAGTCTGATATCAGATAGGCGTACACTGCAGCACTTGCCACTTCACCTTCCACAGCTTGTTCAGGAAGAACGTTGAGAAGTAGTGGACCTTAAGTGCATTTGGAGGGCGTCCACCAGGATGCCTGCTCAGCTTTGCGTCTCGTTCCTGAGTACCAAGGAAAGCAGGCCATCAGCACACGCACTCAATATTACTTGCTCAGCTTACTCAGCAGCTGTCAGGACAGTAAAGCAGCAGACATTTGCAGCAGCTGATGTTGTATGTCGCACACCTGCAGGAGAGCCATGGACACATTGATCACTTCGTCGTTCAGCCATGTGCCATCTCTGAGCGTCCTCATGCTGCGTATGGTGAGTGGCAGGGAGGTGGGAGCATGCTCCACCACTATGGTGTTGTCTGAGCCTGGTCGTGTAAGGAAGTCTTCCCAGGATGCCAGCTCATCAGCTGTGTTGCTGCCCAGAACACGTGAATGGTAGCATGGGGCGCATGGTACGTATTTCAGTTGGTACGGAGCCCTAAGTTGGGCTTAAAATGGTTGGTGTGTGCACATGACGTGGGCAACAGTTTTGCGTCAGTTTTGGAATTGTCCTGGGTACGTTGACGTTGCAGTTGATCCGGACTTACATGGGCAGCGTGATTGGAGCTGGCACCTGGTGCTGACTGTGCTTCAACAGGTGCTGGCACGTGAGCAGCTCGTATACTTTGTGCAGCTCGTATACTTTGTAAGGTGGTCAAGGCTGCGCCTGGTGCGGGCACAGTCTGAGCTGGTTTGCTGGCTGTTGCTGCTGGTACAGCCAAATGGAGGCTGGTTACATGAGCAGCGCGTGTATTGGGTAAGCCCTTCAATGCTGGGCCTGGTGTGAGCACAGTCTGTGCTGGATTGCAGGCTGTTGCTGCTGGTTCAGCCAAATGTGGGCTGGGTGCTTGTGACGCTGCAGTGGATGAGTAGCCAATTGCAGCCAGGCATTCCTGGGCCCTGGATTTTGTAGCTGCCGCCAATTCACGTAGGCGCTGCATGTCTGCCAGAAGATCCGGGCTGACACGGGATGCATCCAGGAACTTGGTGATGACTGCTTGTCGGGCTTTGTTGTCTCCCTCCTTCCACAACGGTTGCAACAGGAGAAGCGAGTCCCAGTCCTTGTACCTGCATACAGCGTCAATGGCTGAACAGCTGACAGACAGTTCGTTTTAGGCAGGGCTGGTGTAGGGACCGTGTGTGGCGCATTGTTAGGCAAGCACACACCTGGACAGTACCACGAGGATAGAGGCGCGCAACAGGCCCCCGGTCACTGGGGACTTCAAGTCTGCGATCCACGTGTCATCTTTGAACGAAAGGCCTTGAGCAAAGAAATCTGCATTGGGCAGGACTGTGTGGATACCAGGTTTTGGGAGTGGGGTATAAGCAAAGTGAAACAAGTAATTTCATGCGTACGAATCTAACGAACTGTTGATTAACCAATGATTAAAAGGAAGACGCATGCCCGTGTAGCTGCTATTTGCAGCATTCCACAGGTGTGTCGCTCTCGCGCTGAGATGGAGCCGTCGCCGAGCGATCCCGTCGCAAAACTGGACATGCAAAACGGTCGCGATGCGACTGGTGAATGCTTGTCGGTGCATGCTCCCAGACCAGTCACCAGGAGGTACGTACCGGGCTGCCGTGCATAGGACCAACTTCACTCCTATCTATCCACTTCTTCCCGTTTTCCCGTACCTCCCGAGCAATTTACACCCCCCCCCCCTCTAATACCAACTTTTATGTACCTAACATAACAATAAAAGATTGGGGATCAAGCAATCACGGGAGCAGTATCACTGGCTAGGAAGCTCTCAGCGTGGCCTCAAGAGCTGGCAACCCATGGCCAGGCCAAACACGCAACCCAGCAATGGCAATCTTCAAGGTATGTTCATGCATAGCCCACTGAAGGGAGCATTCAAGGGAAGGTTGAGTTGCTTGACTGTATCTCCCAATACTGGTGGTCAACAGACCCACCATGGGGTGCGATTCCCCTTACAGCAAAGATCATAAAGGCTGATCGGATGCTAGGCCGATCGGAAATAGGGACTATCACTGTATGTACAACATCCCCCACATCTAATCTGCCCATAAACTCCATCTAACTTGCCCATAAGAGAGGTTGCTTTGGCCAGCCATTGGCCAAGCAGAAAACCCAGCAAAACAACAAGGTATGTATAACATGGCGGCAACCTTGCTGGTGTCCCTTGAAGATTTCCCGTCCAGATAACCCTACGCCGTCTCTGACTTCCCCATAAGACGTTCCCTGGGTGCAAGGTGTTCAGACTGGTCTGGTTGCTGTGCCCTGACAAGGGAGGCGAGCCTGAGCAAGCTACGCCGGCCTTGATTGTTGCATGCTCAACCCGCTTGCCTATCATTATTATTCATAGTATGAAGCGTTGTTCTACCCTGCGTGCGCTCAAGCTCGCGAATTTTGGAGCCTTGCAACAGAGGCGAACGAATCAATTCTGGAGTCTGGATAATTGATAATCAGAGAATTGCCATGGTACAGACTGGGTGAACTCTGCACCACATGAGGGCATGAGCTTCGACAAGCCGTTTCACAGGCAGTGAAAGAGCTCCAGCAACTCTCAACCGACGGGCTGCTTTGCACACGGGCAGCCAGCCACAGAACAGCTCGGTGCCCTCATGAATGCATATACATGATGCAACGGTATCAACTCTCGCCTTCCGCGATGCTTTCTTCCTTTGCTGTTTCTTGACAGTTGAGACCGTTAGTGACTAGTGTGACCAGCC
>QAXH01004325.1:933-50797 GCA_004335635.1 Chloromonas sp. AAM2 | reverse complement strand
GTTCTCACACCCCTGACCCGACGAGCCCATCTGGGACTCCACCTACTCGTACACTTATCCAGGCCCCGTCTTCTCCCCCACCTCCATGTGAGGGGAAGCCGAAGGCATCTCTAGCGGCTGCATCATCTGCCGAGCACCCAGGCATTGACATGGAGATCATCACACCCCCTGGTGCCCCCATCCCTAGTCGTCCAGTCACCCGCCTGGCACTTCATGAACTCAAGGCATGCAAGGCTACCATTCAGGAGCTATTGGAGAAACAGCACATCCGCCCATCCACTTCTCCCTATGGCGCATCTGTTCTCTTCGTCAAGAAGGCAGATGGTACTCTACGCATGTGTGTTGATTATCGGGCGCTCAACGCCATCACCACCAAGAACAAGTACCCCCTTCCCAGGGTGCATGAGGATGTATGCCTTGCTACCTGCATGGATGACGTGATCTGCTACAGTCCTAGCGCTGCGCCGCATCGCGAGCATCTCGGTCAAGTCTTGTCCCGTCTTGTCCAGCATGGTATCCGCCTCAAGATGTCAAATGCAACTTTGGTGATTCCACCGCCAAGTTCTTGGGCTTCGTCGTTTCACCCAACGGCGTCGCCTGCGATCCATCCAAGCTGGATGCCATCGCCAAGTGGCCCACTCCAACTGCCACACGTCAGCTCCTTCCTGGGCCTCGCCAATTTCTATCGTCGGTTCGTACAAGGCTATGCTCGCATTGCACGTCCTTTGCATGAATTGACAGGTGATGCGCCTTTTGTGTGGACTGCTCAGAGGCATTCGAGCAGCTCAAGCATGCACTTTGCACTGCACCTGTGCTAGCCTTGCCTGATCCCCATCAGCCCTTTCGCCTTCACACTGACGCATCTCAAATCGCAGAGGGGGCTGTGTTGTCTCAGGGAGAAGGTCCTAGTGAACGTGTCATTGCCTACGAGTCCAAGAAACTCAACGTGCAACCAAATCAACTACACAGTGCATGACAAGGAATTGTTTGCAGTAGTGCATGCCCTGACCAAGTGGAGGCATTACTTGCTATCTTCCTTGCATCCAGTCCAGCTCCTCAGTGATAACACTCCACTCGTGCATTCCCTAACCAAAAAGGACCTAACCGGCATGCAAGCTCGGTGGGCTCAGCTGATATCAGAGTACGATTTGCACATTCAGCATATCCCTGGTGCAGAAAATGTGGTAGCAGATGCTTTATCTAGGCGTCATGATCACACTCTCATGTCTGCATTCACCGCCAGCTCTGTTCAAGTGCACGCCTCGCCCAGACAGCGTGCTCTCTTGTCTGAAGTTCAATCCCAAGGTTTGCTTGATCCTGAATACTCTGCTGTGCTGTCTTCTGTGCAGTCTGGCATTCCGCGCGCTCTTACCAGCCCCTTTGTCATCCAGGACGGTTGCTGCTACCAGGGAAAGTTCAAGCGTCTTTACATACCAGACGGCGTCCTCCGACGTGCGCTTCTTTATGAGGCACATGATCCGCCTTCTGCTGGGCATCTCGGTAAGAACAAAACTCTAGCCCGTCTTCAAGATTCCTTCTTCTGGCTGTGTCTGTGCGTGACTATGTGCGTACATGCCCGGCCTGCCAGCGCAACAAAGCTCCCAACCAGAAACCTCTAAGCCTCATGCCCATTCCAGACCACAACTGGCAATCCATCTCCATGGATTTCATCATTCACCTCCCTCCGACTTCCAGTGGCTTTGATGCAATCGCTGTCTTTGTTGACCGCATGTCTAAGATGATGATTTGCATTCCCACATTCACTGCTGCCACTGCTCCAGACACTGCCAAACTCTTCTTCAACCATGTGTTTGTCAACCATGGCCTGCCCCAAACCATTGTCTCTGATCGTGATTCCAAGTTCACCTCTGAATTCTGGCGTCCCTTGTTCCAGCTCACCGGCACTCGCCTTGCTCTGTCCTCTGCCAACCACCCCTCTGTCCTCTTGGTGCCCTCTACGTCCAGACCCGACCCATCTGCTCTGGCGTTTGCCCAGCGAATCAAGGACAACCTCAAGCATGCCAAGGACTGCCTACGTCAGGCTCAGGAACGACAGTCTCTAGCCTATGACCGCAGGCATCGCTCTGGCACATTCCAGGTTGGTGACAAAGTCCTCTTGTCAGTTGACCACTTCAGTAACTTGCCCGCTGTGCCCCAGTTGGCTGTCCGCAACTGCTCTGCTCGTTTCCATGGTCTCTTTGAAATCACAGACGTGATCTCTCCAGTTGCTTACCGGCCGCTTGCCTTCCAGAAAGTCCATCCAGTCATTTACATCTCCAGGCTCAAGCCCTTTCTAGACTCTGGCCCCCTGACCTTGTTGATGGCGAGGTTCATTCTCATGTTGAGTCTTTCCGTGCAGTTCGAGGTACTGGCTCACGCATGGCCATTCTAGTCAAGTTCTCGGACGAGGACTAGCCCATCTGGCGTCCAGTCAAGGACCTCAAGGCTGGTCTCTCCCTGGACGCGTACGACAACCTTTGGCGTGACTTCATCGCTCAGCCCAAGCCCAAGACCAAGCGCAGGCGTAAAATCGCCTAGCCACGGCTTAAGTGCAGCTCAGGGTTACAGCTGCTGCTTACTTACAGCTTGGAGTTACAGCCGCTTTTCTGCTTCGCTTAGAGCCGTGCATTCACTCGTGCTTCTTTCCTCCGTCTATGAGGACATAGCCGTGCTTTGACGGGGGGGAGTGCAACGGTATCAGCTCTCGCCTTCCGCGATGCTTTCTTCCTTTGCTGTTTCTTGACAGTTGAGACCGTTAGTGACTAGTGTGACCGGCCCCTTGCCGGTCTATACGAGATCTTGACATTGATATTTCCGGACACAAGTTGACACTCCTGTAATAAGTCTTCTTCGTCGCTCTTCTCCCAAGTAAGAGTCATTCCTTACACATGAATACCAGCGCTGGGGCAAATCCAGGTTAGGTGGTAACTGGTCCGTGGTGGTATGGGGCCGAATCTGGAACCAGTGCTGGTGGGGCGCGAAGATCATCAACAATAAACTTCGGTCCATAGCGGACTAAATCCGGTTCTCAAACCAGCGCTGGTGAGGGCAGGCGTGACAGAACGCAGTCATGCGCATCATGTCAATACGACAGCTTCAGTTGCGCCTTGATGACTTTCAGGTAACACGATTGTCAGGACGACCGCGTCCAGAGGATGCCTGACACCCTCACAAATGTTCACCTGTCATGTCAACTCATGATCTTGCTGGAATTTGACGCATCACGGCCTGATTATCAACATGGCTGAGGAATTGTATGATAGCATGTAAGAGAGATCAGCAACCGGCTGTGTATGACATGATGAGACAGCTACCTTGCTGTGTCCCGCAGTCACGTTACCATTGATGTGCCCAAGAATGATCCCTTGAACGAAGTGTGAGAAGTGGATGGTTTCCGCAGCCCCGCAAGACAAAACAACACAAGACAAAACGAACACATCACAAAACCAACACATCATCTGCGTGACTCTTGCTTGACTCTTGCTTGACTCTTGCTTGACTCTGCTTGACTCTTGCTTGACTCTTTTCTGGCTACAACCCTTCCTGGTTTGCGACATATACCGGGCCTTTGAATCCGTGGGGCTAGAGTCCCCTCAGGACAAGGCTGGGTTTCCAAAATTGCTTGTACTTGTCCTGATGCTCTGGCCGTCAAAAGGTGGCTCATTGCAAACCAACAAGGTATCAATTTATCCAGGACAGGATCCAGGACAACACAGGAACTGTCCCAGAATTGGCAAACGTGCAGTAATGCAGCCTGATGTGCTGCTTTTTTGAGTGGATCCCCGGCATTGGCATGTCATTCATTCATCGTTAGAAGCTTACCAGTGCCAAGCACCCACCTCACAGAAAAAGTGAGAGAGCTAGAGCCGCTGATGCCCTGCTCCTCCCGCCCACTGCGCAACCAGAGCAGCGCAAGTGCCACGCCTCAAATCTGTTGTCTGATGCCACACCAATGGGAAGCACGCTCGATTGGCGCTGTGGACACAATCTCACCTCTCAATCGGTTATGCGCCAGACCGGTCATTTTCACAGCCCCAGGCGCATTCGCAAACAACGCGCTGCGAACGGTTACCCTACATGCAGCACCTTGTAGCGCGCCCATTAGCACATTGACGACAGACATTGCGCAAATGTCAGCTTCAACACTACAGCCAGCAGTCCAGGCTGACCAAGCCGAGATGTCCCCACACCAGCCTAAGCATGCATCGGCACGAACGCCAGACACATTCTCAGCATGCATGCGGCTGTTTCTCAGTCACCCCTCAGTCATCATGGCCTTATCCCTTATAGCTGGCTGTGGGGCATGGAGGCTCTCCATGCACCCATTGGCTCTTATAGACCTACCCGGTGCGTGCACAGGCAATTGAAACGCGTTAGTTGTGCTGGTTGACAGCTGGCGTTGCGTACTGCAGCTGTTGCAACCCTGGCTCCTGCAACCGAGCTGGGTATCGTGGCATGTCAAATGGTCCATGCGAGAGCAAAGCCATTTCCTACCTTGCTGCACCCGCAGTGTGCATCCTAGCCGCTGGGATATGGGTGGTACAGGAGTGGGCGATACACAAGTACTTGCTGCATTCCTCCTTCAATTGGCTAGGTAAGCCGGGCAAAGGATCACTGCAGTCATTTCCTTCAGCTGGTCTGAAGGCCATGCTGAACCCGCATCGGTCCATGGCTGGCATAACCAAGTCAACTAACCTAACTTGAGAGCCACTTTCAGTGCCTGGTGATCGTGCATTCTGAGAAGATGATGTGTCAGCACACTGTCCGTTGACTGGTGGGGCATCCGGGTGGAGCTGTGCCTGAATAGATATGCATGCTTCTCTGGCATGCCTGTCACACCTTGCTTGGCTGCTGCTACACGTGCAGGCAAATCCATACATGAGGCGCACCATGCCCAACCCTACCATCATGTCAGCATTGATGGCCCCGAGATCGTAGTGCCAGTGAGTGTCATGGACCACGTGCATGAGCCCATCACAGAACATACACTGCTAGTCCGGTCACGTTCAACACCGCCGTTCCTGATATGTTTGTCTGCCGTTAATTGGGTTGAGTTGAGACTGCCTTTCACGGCTGCGGTCTCTTGCTTCACCCTTACATCATGCTGAGAGGTGTGCTCTGTGGGAGGCTTGGCATACTGTTTAGAAAGGTGTCCAACCACGTCTCATTTCGGTGTAGTATCAAATGTGGCCAAGCATGAATCGTGCTATCCTGCTGCAGTTCATGGCGTTGACGGGCGGGTTGTTCTGGCTGCTCCTGCACCGGGGGGGCGCCTGGCTGGTAGCCACCACGTGCTGTGGCTACTGGCTGGCAGGCCTGCTCAGCTACACTCTGGTGCATTACCTGGTGCACACACGGTGAGGCAAGGCATCATGACACAGCTAGGCAGGGCAAGTAACTGGACCCAGGGCGCCAACCAAACAGCGATGAATGATACGCAGTACGGTCCGCACAGGGGTGACAGAATCATGTTTTGGGCACTGGAATCCATTGGCAGGTACGGGCATCTGGCAATGCCTGACAAGTTACATTAGTAGTAGTGTGCATTGGAAAAAAAGATGTTGTCGGTGACGACAGTGCTTTACGGTTTTTTTTAATAGCCATTGCCCGGTCCACATGGGTCGTCAAGTTGCCTGAATGTATGGCTGGTCACTGCAGGTGGGTACCCTCCTCGCCTTACATGCGCACAGTGCGGCAGAACCACATGCTGCACCATCTCCGGAACCACGACAACTGGTTCGCCTTCTCAGCCCCTCAGATGGACGTGTGGATGGGCACATGCCCGCCAACGCCCAGCAGCGTGCCGCTCAAAACAGCAGCACGGAAAATGCAAAAGTAACTGGGTTGAGTGGCATCGAACTGACTGCAAGGTCTTCATCATGAAGAGTGCTATCAACCAAGAGGACGTGCCTCAGGCGGTTTACGACATACTGCAAGCGTTTCAGCATTCACACGACTTGCGACGATAGTGCATACACACTCTGCACACATGTATCATCTACGCTCTGCACCAGGCTGACAGTTGTATGATCAGCAGGCGAGGCTGGCAACTGGGCCCATGTCTGGCATCCGACTGGTCTGAAGCACACCATGTCCATGTGCACACGCCTTGGGTGCACAGGCCATCACTAAGACTACTCACACAACTGGCACTCAATCTCCTGTCAGTTCTGGTTCAGTTCAGTTTGCTTTAATGCAGTTTTACTTGAGTTTCCTTTATACATGTTCGATACCGACACAGTTTATGACCGGTTTAACACTAACCCATCCAGCACGGCAGCACGGCAGACACACATGCACTTGTAATTTGACTGGCTCGCACTTTGCAAGTTGTGCAGAATATCAAGAACGCTCAACTTGCGTTGCGGCAGTGACCTCACCTTCCCTTGGCTGCATCAGATCCAATTGCATAATTCCTTATTCCGCTCACAGCGGAAGCATACGACAATGCTCAATCATGATGGCATGCCAGGTTGTGAACGGTGGCCGAAAAATTCTGTCACGTGGAGAACTTGGAATGATGGTGTCAAGAGGGTGGATGCTGGATCAACGCATGCAAGAGAGTTGATTGAACAATGAGTGGATGCGGCTGTGTTGACCATGGTTCTATCAACGCAGTGCAGAGGCAACTCAACTGTGGGTATGTGGTGTGCGTGTTCATAGCTGAATTGATTGCATGTGGCGAGCCAGGGTTTCAGTGTTGTTTGTTTGTTTGTTTGTTTGTTTGTTTGTGACTGCCGAGCTGTCTTGACGGGTTGAAGATTTGCACGGAAGCACATCTAATCTCATGAATTCATCTGTTCCATCTGTGCCCTTTGTCCTTCCAAGGTCACCTGTGGCACCTGTGGCATCTGGTGCTCCTTCCGCTCCTCATTCACCTTCCTGCTAGGACAAATTCCACTCTCGAACATGGCTTGGTAGCATGTGTGCTTGGTGCATGTAAACAAACGCTGGTGTAATTTGCTATCTCGCATGCACGTTGTATGCCAATGCGTTTTGTGCAGAGGCTACAACGGAATCCCTCGCATGTCAGCCTTGCCTCTTTGGTGCAGCAGTTGAATGGCACGGTAACCACAAACCAAAAAAAGTTGGCTTGCATCCGGGGTCAGTGTTTGGCCGTATGTTTCTCACTCACTCAAGCAATCTTGCAAGTTTAAGAACAGATGCAAAGGACTGACCTTGACTCCTTGACGTTGATCTGCTATACGGCAAGTGGCGGTGAACCTTTGGTGGGATCAGCCAGAATAGGCGGCAAACCAACGAGCATTGAGCCAGGAACAGACCAGTGTGTTGGCGATATATGGCAGTGTTGAACTGCAGAACACAATGCAGCATCAGGTTTTGATGACATGCTTGAGGACCATGCTGCTGGTGAGCATGGATGGCGAGAGGATGCTGGGTTGTGCGCAATGCGCACGTGGCTGCAGTAGCAGAGTCAGGGCACGATATGCGGCTAGATTTTGCATGTGGCAGGCTGCTGTTTGCTTGGCTGGCATGAGGAAGTTTCTTAATCATGCGCCAGGCAGAAGGACGGCAGCCGGCTGAATGTTCTGGCACATGAGCTGCAGCAACTGTTAAGTACGTGCAAGCTTCAAAATGCAGTAAGCTTGAAATGCGGACCAAAGTTGGACTAGGGCCACAGTTGAGGGCAAACCCAAATGCACATAGAGGATTGTGTCATGAGGCATTGCGTGTTCATGTACAATGCTCACGTGATAAACCAAAAGCACCAGAGCACAGCGGGGGCTCCGAAACTAAAAACGTGCTGTCTCCAGTGCAAGGTGAATGCAAGCATGACTCAGCGGCCTCACAAGGAAACATTCGCGAATACATCGTCAAAACTAGTTACATTTTCTTTTTGTTCACAACAATCAACAATGGCCTTCACAATGGGGCCAACCCGCCAACCCTTGCGCAGCAACGGCCAGAAGCACAGCAGCAGCAGTCAGAAGCAGTGGTCTCCAGAAGGCCAGCTGCCATGGTTCGCGCGGAGGCGCGTTCCCAGGCTCGGACATCGCCGGCCCCAACTGCAAGCTGCAGGGAAGCGGTGGCTCGTATCAAGAGTTCCGCGACATCACATGGTTTTATTCGCCCTGCACCTAGCTGGGGCGAAGCTTTTCATGAGCATGCAAGGTTCGTGCAGGTAGTTGTCATCCAAGGTGGCGGGCCTGCGATGCATTCCAATCACAACAGAACGCAAGCAGTCCAGGTTCAACATCAGCCCTGGGATTTTAGAGACTATGGCTGTGTTGGGTCGTTTTCAAGCCTGCTCCCTTGCCCGCCTTGCTTGCAGGCTAATGTCCACCATCTCCTAGGCTGGGCAGCTGCTCGTTTTCTACCTCATACTGCCACGGACAAGCACACTTACAGGTCGCAATCCCAGGCTTGCGAAGCGGAGGTGGGCGGCCCGAGCATTCCATTTAGCATGCCCGAGTGTCACATTTCAGCACAGGCATGAAGGCGAACAGTATGCCACCAAATGCGAGCAGCATGCGCTGCTAGCATGCACTTACTGACGTTGGCACTCGACGACTGTCACGTGGCATTCGCCATGCAGCACTGTCTCATGGCTTTCGCCTTGTAGCGCGTAAGAAATCAAGTATGTTCCTGTGCTCTTCCGTGCAGGTGGATACTGGCATTGTAGAGCTCACAATGGCCAAGGACCGATTCGTCGCAGCAGCTTTCGCTGCGTCCTGCAGGGCCAAGACCTTGCGCAGCACCAATGCCGAGGTCAACGAGCAGTTGAGGGCGGAGCAGCAGGAGATGCAGGGCATGCTCGATGCCCTGGAAGACTTCAAGGCTTTGCCCGCCTTTCGTGAGCCTAGAGCACGGCTGGACGCTGCAGCCGAACAGGCAGCCGTGGAATTCGTCCGCAGGCAGGAGGGCCATCGCATGCAGATGCAGCTCTCCAGGCTGCAAGAGGAAGCTGCACTACTGCGCCACCAGCTGGCCATGCAGTCCTGAACATGATCGTCCAACATTTGACACGAAGTCCCGGATTCTTCCCTTTACAAGACGTTTGCGTACTGATGTTCAGGCTTATTCATAATAGCGGGTGGTTTGATTGCATTCTGACGGAGCACCATACTGGTTGAGCAGAGCAGCACACGCTCCAGAATGTGCCTTGTGTTGCCTGCCGTGGCACCCCAATTGTAACACTTGTCTCCAGCAGCGATTTGGTTAAGGTGCCATGCGTTCCGCCTTGGTATGCAAACTCTTCAGCCAGCAAAGAATGAAATTTATGAGTTGGGTTGCAGACGCTGACTATGGCATAATAGGTTGTGCTTGTTTGGAATTGCAATACAGAAAATTGCAGTATCCATCATCTACTAGGCCATCATGAGCACAGGAACGGGAAGAGCACAGTGAGTGACCCGGTGCATTCCACTTCATATGCTCTGTGACAGCAAGGAGCATGTCACTTCAGATTCTAGGTTGACGCCTGTACAAGTGTAAAGGGACAGTTGATTTGCTACGGAAGCTGTCAAAGCACATGGGAAGGGATGTGTATCGTCCTGATGCACCCTCAGCAACAACAAGCAGAAAGACACAAAGACAGACAGCAAGGAACTAGCCAAGCAGAAAGACAGCGGAAAAGGCCAAAGCGGGCAAGCCAAGCGCGCCAAGGAGTCCTACTGCTGCTTATCTACGTGCGAGCCATGACAAACAGTCCATGACCCTACCGTTCACCTCTTGATAATCCCTGACGTGGCATACCCCACAACACATGCACTGCCTCCTGCGTTACTATACTACTGCACTCTATCTTAGCCGTGAGCCTGTTGCCTATCTGAGAGCCTATCTGAGAGCCTATCTGAGACGTGAGCCTGTTGCCCGCAACAAGCAGCGTGGTTCCCAAAACAACAAAAACAACAAAAACAAAACCAGAAAAGCAAACAAACGTGGCATGTCTGCTACAGACCACTGAGTGTCATCTACGTCAAGGCTTTGTCCCTGTACTTGTTTGATGACCAGTGTTTGACTTGCGCAACTGAGTGCCTGAGAATGGCTATGCCAAGAATATCTTGTATGTCCGACCGTGCGGTTGTAAATGTCGCCGTACATTTCTGGTCTGTTCTGGCCATCATCCTACTAATACCCTCCTGTGCTCACGTTGCGAAGTCATGAGGTCTGCTTAAGGGCCAGGGCGTACAGGTGATCGTCCCTGCAGCCCAGGAACACATGGGCGTCATGTGTGCACAACCCTAGGACAGGGCTGGAGTACAACTCTCCTGCAGAGCACGGGCAACAGGTGTACGATGTGTCGCTTGTGATTTGTGCCACAGCGCACAGGGCATGACTGCGGTATGGCAACCCGCTTCAAAACGTGCACACAAGCCTGATACAAGAGAGAGCCAAATGCCACAAACGAAGCAAGCAAGAAAACTATAGCCGCATGAGCACTGCACAGCACCTGCAGCACTTGGCAGCCCTCACTACACAACCAGGCCAGCTGCATAGCCAATCACCACAAGCCACCAGGTGTCACAAAAACAGGCAGAAGCACTGCAACCCAGCACGACCATGGCGTTTCAAAACTAAGCCTGGCAGGACATGTGTACAGAAACGACAAAAGTGTCCGCCACAGTCAAAAACACGGCGGGTTGGTGCGGCGGGCGCGGTTCGCCTGGTACACAACAGACAGCTATGAGAGCAACCCTGAACACCATCCAGCCGGTGTGAGTCTCTTCTGTACTCGCCTGGTAGCAGCACCTCATGCAGTAGGCTGACCACCCAGCAGCGCTCCTGCCCTGGCTGCTGCGCTGCACCGCCTGCTGTTGGCTGCACCCGCAGTAAGCTGACCACACCGCCACATGAGGCCACCAGCACCACTAGTGCCCCTGGGCTTGAGCTGGGGTGATCATCTGGACAATGCCCCGAGTACCTCAGCTTGACGGCAGCCTTGTGCATAGATGGGGTTGCAGCATTGCGATTGCTGCTGTGGATGCCGGTGCCAGGTGCCTTTACCATGTCATGTGCTTGCAAACACTGCGGTCCCGGTTCGAAACCAGCACAAGCCTCTGTCTCTTCCCACCCCTGCAATTTCATCAGTTTTACTTGTGCAGGCCTGTACTCGTGTGCATAGTAACAAACCGGCGCACATGAAATTTTGCCATGGCCTAGGGCACAGGTCCACAGCACTTGCCCATGACCCACAGAAAGGCAGAAGACTGACCCCGCATGCGTGACCACTAAAATCCCTTCCTCGTCCGGCCCTGAGCGTGATGCTTGGCACCGTTGCTGGCTGGGGGGAGTGCCACACTCGGCTGCCAATCCTTGATGTTTATTCAAATGCAAGGGCGATTTGTCATGTGGCTGATGTGCGTGTGCTGCATGAGACGTGCTGACTGGCAGACCCGGCAAGCACACCGAGCGCAGGGGAGCGAACACATGGCCGTCCAGCTGCATCGCCCACACCTGCATTCACATCACGCCCAGCAGCAACCATGCCAAAGTGCATCAACATGCAACAACAGAGGTTGAACCGTGCAGCATGCACGCGTTTGAACATGGATTGGATAAGATGGAGATCAAATTGTTTTTGGACAGCACATTCCTTTGCACACCACAACACGTTGAACCTACCGGGCATGGTGCACTTGCCTGCATACCATCATGCAGGCTGCGTCCGCGCACCCAGCCGTCCACATGCGCCATAATCACCAGTGCTTGAGACTCGCCCACCACCGGGGTGCTGAAGATTGGAACCGCTGAGGCTGCTTTTGCATGCGTAGAAGGGCTGTGCACAGGTGGCGCTTGCTGCTGCATGTCAGACCCGCTGGTGGGGACAACCCATCCCAGGGACAGTAACTGCTGTGTAGTCGCAGTGGAGGTCTGGCCAGGTGGCGGAGTGCTGCTTCTTGGTTCAATTCTGTGACACCTGGTGGCTTGTGGTGATTGGCTATGCAGCTGGCCTGGTTGTGTAGTGAGGGCTGCCAAGTGCTGCAGGTGCTGTGCAGTGCTCATGCGGCTCCAGCATGACAGGCTGCCGTCCAGGCAGGCCACCAGCAGCAGCCCTTGGGTGAAGCTGAACACCGGAGATGTGGAGCAGGCTGAGGGAAGGGAAAGCCTGGGAACAGCAGACAATTCAGGTCAAGCCCAGTACTCACCCGCTGGGCGTGGTGTGTTATGTGCACACACAGAAGTGTCGTGATTGAGTCCTTGTCTGCACTCCCAGGCATTGTTAAGATGCGCCACCATGTGTAGACGTCCCACACATTTTCGTGTTTTCCTTGCCGTTACTACTGCTTCCCAGTTTGCCCCGCTGCAAAAACGGCTGGTTGCGTGGCAATTTAGAGCTAACCCCTCTCCTGCGTGACAGTGCAGGAGTACCCACCTGCACAACACGTTCAGTTGATGACCATGTGCAGCCACCAACTGCCGCCCATGTGACGTGGCCCACACTAGGTCACTCCTCCATGGGTCGGTCACAGGGGCAGCCTTGGGCTCGCCACCCAGGTCACACTTCCCAAGCACCTTACCAGAGGCCAACTCCAGGCTGTACAGCATGCCATCACCGCCTGCCACAACCACGTAACCGACCACCCCAAACTGACTGCCATTATCCTGATCTTCTACGTGCATTGGCTCTGGTAAGTCTGGTTGGTGGTTGGTGGTGGGTAGCACAGTGTGCATGTGGCTAGTATGGCTCACACAGACGCATAAGCCTGCCTCCACACGTGCTGGCAGGTGCGTTTCCCACACACTCGTGCCCAGCTGCTCCTCATAAGCCGCTACAATCCCGTCATGTGAAGCTGCCAGTACCAGGTGCATGCCTGTCTGTGAGGCGGGCTCAACAGGTGCATGCTCCTGAAGCTGGGGCTGCTGCTGCTGCTCCTGCTGCTGTTCCTGATCCTGCTGCTGTTTTTCCTGCTCCTGCTGTTCTTGATGCTGCGCCCGCTGTAAATAGTGCTGCGCATCTTTTACAGCACACCTGACACGGACCAACACAGGTGCCGCATCAATGCAGCGACCTAGCGGTTGGCGCCAGACACCACTCAACTGCAGGCCATGGCCTGGCTCTGCAGGTGCCCTGTCACGTTTGACACACACAGGAGCGCACGTGTCATCGTTTGCCACACTTGAAGCAATCACGTAGTGCTGTACTGAGGCCCCATTGACCACAGAAATGTGTGTCGCTGGTGCCTGCAGCATTGCACTCAATCGAGTGGAAAACGCAGTGCTCAAAGCTGAGCCAGCTGGCAGTGATTGGAGGCTATTCGGGTCAGTTTCTGTGCCATGCAGAGTACTGGCAGGTGCCATGCGTTGCTGTTGCACTGAGCTGGAACGTGGCCCATGTGGTACATAGCTGGGCAACGGCATGGGCATGTGGACTAGAGGTGGCAACAAGCGCCTCTTCTTGGCTGCAGCCCCACTATTGCCTAGTCCCGCATCGTCTGGCAGTGCATGGACACCCTGGCTGACGCTTGGCTGCACACCACTGAATGTCGGCATGGGTTGGCGGTCAGCTCCTACGGGAGACGGCCCTGTACGACTCAGGCCACGGTACCCAGAGTGTCCATGAACCGGCTCAATCCAGGAATCAGGCATGATATCAGGACTAATGGGCTGGCCTGCTGCGCCATCTTGTACTTGGCCTGCTGCTACTGGAATGCTTGAATCAGCGGATGTGTTCCTCAGGAGGGCTGCCAGTGCGCGCACGCTTCTTGCTGCTATCATGAGGGCGGGTTCACAGCCCAGCTCAGCCGCTGCCGCTGCCAGTTGTAGTGAGGTGAGACCTGCATCCAGGAAATCGTCAGTGGGCTCCAAGCGTGTGTCGCCGAGCGCAGAGACCACTGCACACATCACTCGTGCCTCAGTGACCGCCGCTGGTGGTATGATGTGCGCTGGGTTGAGTAGGTGGGCTGCTGCTTCCGGCTGGCCAGCTGGAGGAGTTCGAACTAGTGTTGCCGGCTGGTCAGCTGGGACCAGCCGAGCTGGTGCTGCTGCTGGCTGAAGTTCTGCCGCAAGCTTGGCTGCTGCTGCCATGCCTACTGGCTCCTGAAGCTCAGCTGGCACCAGAACAATTGTAGCTTGAGACTGAGCGGTTTGCAAGAAATCCGGCGGCTGGTCCGCTTGCGTTAGTAGTTGGGGCAGTTGAGGCCGTAGCAGCTTGCCAGCTGGATTGCGGGGCAGGCTGTGCACGAGAATGAATGCGGAGGGGATGGCAACGGCGGGCAGGCGCTGGGCCACATGCTGTCGCAGGTGGGTACACAAAGGATGTGCCGGGGACAAGTGGACAGCAGACGATGCATCAGACACACACCATGCGCTTGTGGGTGAAGGAACGATGAAGGCAGCTAGCACTGCTGCATCGTCCGGTTCTGCCCCGGCATGGAACCTGCCTTGCTGTTGCTTGTCCTCTGCGCTCCTCTGCATTACAGCAGCGGCCGTGGACACAAACCCGGTGTTCTGCTCCTGCACTTCCACAGTTGCAGTTAAGCAGGGCTGGGCTGTGCGTGACAGCATGTGGCGTGGTAGTAGTGTAGTTGCTGCCTCAGTGACGTGGTTTGACTGCATGAGGCATGCCTCCACAGCCAACATGTCCACACGTGACCCTGCCACTTTCACCTGATGGTCCAACCGACCAACCACCATCAACTGACCTGTAGAGAGTATCGCAAGGTGGAACATGAGGCTGACCATAAATTGCAGGGTTCAACTGAAGAAGAACTGCGTTGATGATTGGCAGATTGCAGTACACTAGCAAAGCAAGACAGGCAGTAGCGTTGCAGGACGGCTTGCTCAAACATACTTGGCGTGCAAGCCTAGTCTAGGCCCTATTAGGGACAGAGGCAAGTGCTGATTCGCAGCCACAACCTGATGGCATGCCTCGATGGCATGCGCAGTGTACTGCCCTTACCTGCTGCCGTGATGTACCCCAAGTCGCCCGTGAGGAACACCCGAAGGCCCCGGTCCGACATGAGGGCACGCAACAGCGGGGATGTCTGCTCCATCGACCGTTCAGACACTGAGCCTGAGATGACTGCTGCTGCTGCTGGAACCCCATCTGCTGCCCAGGTTTGGGCTGACAGTGAGCTGGTGGCATTGCTGACTCCAGGCGCCATGGATTGGGTTGGATAGAGGTCAGAGTTTGAGTCGCATGGGCCCACAAGTACTTTATCCATGCCTTCCATCGCCATGCGTACGCATGGGAAGCGCAGTGCGGTGCGGTACTTGTCGCGCAGGTACCCAGCAGCTAGCCCTGTGCCGCCCACACAGACCATGCCCAGTTCACCTGCCCCACATGGCCGCACCAACAGGGCCGGAGAGCATCCTGACACCGCCTTGCCACCACTTACTGCCACGCCAGCTGCATGTGTGTCATGTGATGCATGTGGCTCTGCAGATGTATCCGTTTCCCAGGGCATCACAAACACCACAGTGTTATCTATCGGCACGCCTGCTGGTAGAAACGAACTCTCTGATGGCTTCTGATGAGAGTCCTGTGGCATTGGCTGTTGAAAAGTGAGCAGCGGTTGCTGGCTGCTTAGTGAATGCTGGTGACTGCAAATTGGCAGCTGCTCATCGCTTGGCTGTGGCAACTGCTCGCTGCCTCGTGGTGGCTGTGGGTTACTCAGCAGCTGAGGCTGGTGAGCTGGATTTCCAGTGCTGCCACCAACATCTACCGTGGCATGCTGTACCGTGCGTGCATTGTAGCAGGTACAGTCCGCAGCCACCTCTGTGGAACCTGCATTCAAACAACCAGATGGCGGCTCTACCCCTTTCCCTCTAGCCGTGGTGTGTGTTACCAGAATGTGCATGCCATCCGTTGTGTGTGAGCTGCGCTGTTTGCATGGTGCATGGCAGTCAGGCGCCGCCATGCAGCGTCGTATGGCAATTAATTTATTCACCAATCAGATGACGCCGAGCAAGTTGGTGCCAGTGTTGCATGGCAGTCCGGAGTGCACTGACCCACCGTAGAGGTTGAGGAGGGTGCACGTTTCTGGCAGTGCCTCTAGCAGCTGGCCACACAGTTTGTGGCTGATGGGTTCACCGCTGGACACCAACAGACGTAAGGATATCAAAAAGTCCTGACGTCTCTGAAAACACAACAAGAGATACAGCAAGCCAGATTGGGTGCAGGTTGATACTGGTGTACCCTGTGCGGCCGCCAGGTCAGCAGATGTTTGCCAGCGACGTACATTCCAAGCGTTCGGGGTTTTCAAGCACACTGAGCACTGAACAAAAACCTGGTTTCCTGGAATATTGTCCCTTTACAGCCTACAATGAAGGAGAAGAAGTTGGTGTGCTGAAAGGACGGTGGTGCTGCTTACGTTTTCCAGCAGTACAGGTGCCAGCAGTCTCAGGAGCGAGGGCACAGCCACCAGGTGTGTCACCTGCCCCTGCACCAGCCGCTGCGCCAGTGCAGCAGGCGCCAGCAGCAGCGCAGCCTCCAGCAGCAGCAGGCCGGCCCCAGCCACCAGCGGGCCCAGCACCTCCCACAGACTGTCAACGAAGGACACAGCGGTCTTGACCGCAACGCAATCATCCTGAACACCAAGACAAACGCGGGTACAAGAGTGCATGACATGAAAACCATAGGCATGGCGCGCACTGCCCAGTCCTACACCTGGTGTGTGTGTGATGATACGAGCAGACTTTTTCCAACTTTTCAGCTTGCGGACTAGTTAGACGTTAAATGGTGTGTGTGGGACATCAAGAAGTGGCGCATATGAATATGGTACCAGAAACAGATGCATGGCCGGCGCTGCCCTGCCTAATCGCTGGCACCTTGCTGGTCTCGCCTTCCTCTTCACCTGTCTGGCACACTCCGCCTTTGCACACTCCCTCCGCCTCCGTTCCCACCCAGACGTACCGGTGTGACTGGAAAAGCCCGCTGCATCCACCGTATGCGGTTGATCAGGCCCGCATCGGTCCCGCACACGCCCACAGGCGCCCCCGTTGAACCGGACGTGAACATCACGTAGCTATAGGGCAGCGGCGCAGGCTGGGCATGCACACTGGCTGCTCGTAAAGTGCCAATGTGTGTGCTTTGAAAGGCCATGGTGGCATCATCATGTGGGTTAAGAGGTTCTGGCACGTCTGGCCAGCTGCCCAGCAGCTCTGAAGCTGCGAACACCGTGCTGTTGCCCTGGCCACGCAGCATACTCATAACGTCGGGGGAACTCTTTCCATTCCCATTCTGCGCGCCTGCTGTTGAGTCATCATGATGGGTGACCACCATGAGTGGCTGCGCCGCAGCTAACACTTGGGCGCAGTGTGCACTTGGCCAGGAGGGGTCCAGAGGCAGGAAGGCAGCCCTGCCACACCATGTGCGATCGAGCTACGACTCAGCACAGTAGTAAGCCAGCACTGGTGCACTGCTTTGTCATGATGCTAGGTCTGGTCTCTCAGCTGGAGCCAGGGTGAATGGGTGCAATGCGGTGCCAGCAGGGTGCTCCTTTCTAGCACCTCCCCACAACAATTTCCTACTGAATTTGCCTTGCTGATATGCCTTGCAAGATCAAACCCTTGCATTCATTTCAGGCTGGATTTGAGCAAACATTCTGGCCCTGAGATAGAACAGAAGGAGATGCCTTCTTCCCAACACTTGCTTGCAGCTGTTTCTTGCAGTGTACAAACCCGAACCCTTGCCATGCTATCTGCAGTCTGTCACCTGCCTGCTTCATGCAATGCCGGAAACAAGCACTGCTTTCCCACTTCAGCGCCATCCTCACCTGGCACTCAAGCAGGCCAACACCAGCACTATGTACCGCAGACCCTGGTGCATGTACAGCCCGACGATCGGGACCCCATCTGACCGATGCGGCCTGTGACCCCACCACGCCTGCCCACTGCTCCACCCCTGGCTCGCCTCTGTCTGCACGCTTTGTGCGGTGGCAACGGCCTGTAGGAGTCTCCACCTGGCCACATCTACCTGCAACAAACGGATACACGTGCAGAGTGACTGTTCATGCTGTGTGGCGCAGCACCGCGCTTGTGATGTTGTTGCCTCGACCGGTACAGGTTTTGCAGCAGCTGTTGCAAAACAGGTTCCTGCAGCGTTAGCTTAACGACACTGCTGCTTATTGCAGAACAACTATCCAAAACATTGGCCTGTGCTCGCAGGGCCGTCTTCAGCTTGTGTCCCAAATTTGGGTCTGTGCTCCCCAATTCTTGCTTGCTTCCGTCAGCGCAATCGATTCTTGATGCGTGGGCGTGTCCTTTGCTGTGAGATGGTCAGGCATGTAATCCTACCTACGCCATTAATCAGTAAGCTGCACACGGCTGGCTGCACACATTGGCAGGTTGTTTACTGCTGGCTGCGCACATGCGTGTTACTATCTGCTGACTTGCTGCGTCCAGCAGGTTTCAATCATCTGTGTCTGTCCAAGTCCAACGCCACAGCCCAGCAGAGCAGACAGTGAAAATGGAGCAAAAAATCTCTCCCAAAAAAAAGTGTAGCCAACGAGTATTGGATCTATGAGCCCCGCTCTACAGGCTCAGTCTAGCCTGTGCGCAAGCCCCACATTATCATCACCTGGTGGGCCAGTTGCCCGTATGTGACTGAGATGTTGCCCTGCTGCACCTTGGAGTCAGGATGTTGTGCCAGGCTGGCTGACAGCAGCTCCCAAACTGAGCAAGAGTGTGCCATGTCCGCGCTGGCACCTCTCTCCCCTGCAGGGATACTGCGATAACGATGCTCCCTTAGGGCTAGGGTTGGGGTTTCTCTGCGTCAAAGCCCATGATGGACAGCTTGTTGTGCATGCTTGCGGAAGTACGTCGCATACCAAACGCCATTTATGGATAAAGCATCCGGGTAGAGTGAGACTGGCATGGCTGCACGTGGGACGTGCTAACGACTCCGAGCCTGATGGCACCTGAAGGCCAAGTAGGCCGGAAATTTGAGAGAATTCAGCATGGCAGCCAAGCAGAAGGCCTTGACGTCTTGGGGCATCTGTGGAGCTGCTGGTTTGTTTGCAGCCTCGACGTACTCTGCCTACAGATACGCAACCCACCACAAAGAAATCGCCGATGTCACTGGCACGCCCTCCCACGGATGCACATGTGCGTTCAACGCTCTGGCAGATCGCTACGATGCAGCCATCGGGTCCGAGGTGAGGCCGAATACTCATCTACCCTAGGGTACGTCCTGTTACACCAGTGCATCAACCAAACAGTGTTTGGCCTCCAGTTGAAGGCCCCCCTTTGTACTCCTCAGTTGAAGGCTTACATCAACTTGTTGCATATGGCACCTTCAGCTGGGCCACGCTTGTCATGCCAACAAGGGTTGCTTGTGCAACACTTGCTGGCTTTGCAGGAGACATGGATGGGATTTGGGATCCTGCGGTCATGGTATCTGCATAGACATGCTCAGGTGCGACCTCTGGGCGGGAAAAGGACTGTCATGTGCACATGACATGTTGAGCATGTAACAGGCGACTCTCTGGCAATGCGTTCTGATACCAGTGCATCGCATCGTGGTTCCAGTCACGATACATGTAACACCACTGTAACACCTCGCAAGTGTGATTTGAATGCACATTGGTTGCGAACACAACAACTGTCCCAGAACTGCAAACATCTTTTTGATATGTATGTTAGTGCAGTGACAGGCAGCTGCACTGATACACAGCTGCACATTGCAAGTAGCTGGCAGGCAGCCCGTCATGCACAACACACTGCATTTGTGAGCCTGTTGAGTACAGGTAGACTAGCTGCCGCTGCAGTGTGCTTGACTGGCTCAAACATTGTAGGTGACTGACAAGGTTAACAACATAATTCTGGTCAGCACAACAGAATAGCTGTGGGAACCTGTTGAGATGTATGAGCGGTTGTTATGCCCGTGACGCGTGATTTGCCCAGCTGTTATCAGCAAGTTGCCTATGCTTCAGCAAGGCTGGTTTTCATACCCATGACTCACAATTTCGCCAGCGCTGGTTTGATGCAGGGTGATGTGCTGGAGATCTCTGCAGGCACGGGCCGCAACCTGCCTTACTACAACTACCCGGCCATCACACACCTTACCCTTACGGACCTCAGCCGCCCGATGCTGCTACGAGCAGAAGACAAGGTAACTGCTGTGTATGTCAAAGCCGGGCACTAGACAAGCCCATCTCAGCATCACGATTCTGGCGGCGAAGAAATAAAATTATCTTGACAATCATGGATGCTTGATGAAAAAATAAGCACTGGTGGTAAGTGAGTGGTAGGAGTCCGGGGTGTGTTTCTAAGGGCCCTTACCAGGAGCACCTGACCCCAGATTTGAAACTTGCACGACAGAGGCCTGAGCTGACTGGCACAGCTGCTTTATGTAGCGTGCTTGGCTTTGAACAGTTCGTTCCTTCACTTGTCAGCTTGTCTTCCAGATGATATAAGGCAACTCAGTAGTGTTCTGAACCTGATTGGTGTGATGGGCCTACCTGCTCAGTTGGCCTCTGATCTATGTGCGCGTGCAGTTCTTTGACGAGCTGCGTCTGGGCAACAAGCACCCCGACACACGCATCACGTTTGCCATCAGCGATGCGCACTGCATGGTGCAAGAACCATCTGTGTGCAGCAGCAACGCAGATGAGCACCAAGCCAAGACAGACGGGTAGGTAGCCTATTTTAGCAATGGACACCGGCTTTACCATACACCGGCAAGCCAAGGCTGACATTGACAGTCAGTCGGTTCAGTCAGTCATCTCAGGACTCGCGCCAGGCGTTCTATGTTTGGCGTATCCCCTGGTGCACTGCCTGCGTGCTTTGAAGATGCCCCATACAAGTCACGTTCTGCGCACTAGATCACTGACTGGTTGTTTTGATTGTGTTATGCATGCTTGTTTCCATGCAGCAAGCGCTCTCGCTGGTGGAGCTGGGCAAACAGTGCCCCATCCAGCAACACATCACAAGAAGAAGTGTCCAGTAAATCACCAAACTCTGACGAGGAGAAGGAAAGCAAGAAGATCAAACCACTGCAAGGTGGCGGAGGATCTCTGCTCAACATTTTTAGGTGCGTTAGAGGATTTGCCTGCCTTGCCTGTGTGGCTTCTGAAGTACACTGACCTGACATTGTGCACATGTCTGCTTTTCCAAGAGTCGGCCATGTCTCCTGGCATAAGCTGATTAAGTTTGTGTGGCAGCTAACCCTTTTGTTCTGCATCGTTGCCCACGTTGTCTAGTGCAGGGTACTGGTACCAGGTCAGTTGAACAAGGTGCCTGACAAAGAGCCTCCTGCTGCATTTGTGGAGGCGCACACGTTTGATGATGCCAGCACTCGGGCATGCTGCAGCAGTGGTCGAAGCCTAGATGGCGAGATTTTGACACGCTTCCCGCCTGCCAGTTTTGATACAGTGGTGGACACGTTTGGGCTGTGTTCCCACGCAAACCCAGTCAAGGTGTGTTGGTGGTAGTGGTGTTGAATTAGACCTTATGCAAGAACCTGAATGCACATGAATGCTTCGATCATGCCACAACCTCACGATGATTTATGCGCCGACTAACACAGTGGTGGTATGCATGTACAAGATGCCATGTGAACCCATTGCATGTCAACTGAGAATGCATGTATGGAAACTATGTGTGAAAACCCCATGTATGAGAACCAGCATGGGTGATGCTCCCAATGGGTGCTTGCAGGTGCTTCAGGAGGCAGCACGATTATGCAAGCCAGATGGGAAAATAGTGCTGCTGGAGCATGGCCGTGGTCATGGCAACTGGATGAACACGCGGCTAGATGATGGGGCTGATAGACATCATCGGCAGTGGGGATGCTACTGGAACCGTGATATCCTAGGCATAGTGCGACAGGTATGTAGTAACCACCCAGGCTAGCATGAGGGGTGAGCTTACACTGCTCTGCTCCTGCATTCATTCATTGTTGTGCATGCGTGCAATCAGAATGCCCAAGCAGCATGCATGCATGGAATGTCTCATGCGCACGCCTTCACCATGCTGTGCAGGCGGGACTGGTGATCGACTATGTGTCCCGCTGGCATTTCGGCACTACCTACATCATCGTCGCCAGACCGCCATGAGCGCTGACCCGCCTTTGCCGAAGCAGCTGCTGCACCTGTGTTGTTGCTGATCTGGCTGAGATCTGTGCCTGCCATGCCCTGTAATGAAACCGGGTTCAAAGTAATCGACTGTTACAACGTGGTCCAGACAATGGCACTGCAGTCAATAAACAGTGTAAAAGGCTCCCTTGGAAAACGTGGGAGCAATGTGTCTGTATGCCCATGCGTGCATGGTGGTTGCTGGGGTCGCATCCTTGCTGTTGCTGCTGCCTGACTGCCGGCCCAGTGTGTACTAGACAGTCACGCTGACACGCCTACAGACCACGCATGGCGTTTACTCCGCCTTGCGTCGGAAAGAGCAGCCTGCAAGCAGAAAACATCGCAGTACATAACTAGGGCCCGTTCAGTGGACAAAGCAGAGTGCTGTGTAAAAGCAAACAGTTTCAACGTTCTAGATGATCACGCTGCGGGCGCCACGGCTGCGCCCCATACCCATGTCGAAAAGCCAGATCTCGTGCTTACCTTCTGTGAGCCTGGCCTTCCCCCCTGTAGGTGTGCATAGCACAGCTGAGCAGCTCGCGCAAAGGACGACTGTCTGGGAGTGCGAGAACACGGTGGTACTGCGAGCAAGAAGCGATAAAAAATTGCGGTGTGGGCGTGCTGCGCAGTACATGGCGCTGCAAGCAGCAGAGTCGACGACTGCACTCGAACTTACATCTGAAAGCAGCCTTGGCACTTGACGTCCATGAAAAAGCTGTTGGGTGACTGCAAGGCAGCAAGCATCACAAGACACAGATGGTTTGAGAGCCCTTGACGCATGCATGGGTGCGTGCCAGAATCGATTTGGCGGCGACCTTGGCTGAGACGCTGTCGAGGCTCACGCACCTGTACCAAGCGCTTGAGCTTGTGCTTAGACTTCTCCAAATCCGCAGGAGGGTTCAGAAGGTCGATATCAGTGTGGAGCACCTGTAGCCAAAGGAAGACACTGCACGAGCTGAGTCTTGGTAGCAACGACCTCCGAGGCTTGCTGCTGTTCCAGGTGGCAATGCCAGAGGGTGCGGCTATGCTGTTAGCCGAGGTAAGCTGGTGCATACGGCGCTCACCATGTTGCTTCACGCTGGGGTCAGGCGACCTCCAAAAGCGCGGAGATGCAAAGAGGGCGGCATTAGGCGTGGCTGCCCTGGTTAAGGGTTCTGCAGGTTGCCTCCGAAACCGGTCACGTGCGTACTGCCATTTTCAAGGTTTGCGTGCTCATGCCGTGTGGCAAGCTGCTGAAGACAGTCTATGTTGGGCCAGAAGGTAAGCAAGTTGGTCTTGCTGGCGCTTAGCTTGCTTACAACCACAGGCAGGGTGGCGCCTGGTTCGGCATGGCATACAGTTCACCAGGAAGACGACTGCGCTTGCGCCATCCAACCCCTAGGTTGACCACTAACAGTACAGAGAAAGGCGGTTCGCATGCAGGTGGGATGTCTAGGCTACACCATTATGATGTTACATGAATATGAATGCGTCACGTGAAGTATTCTGATCTGCCATGTAATCCATGTCAGCCCATGTCAGACAGCAAGGTCGCCAGCTGCCTCATCTTGACAGCTGAGGATGCCTTCTGCTTCTCCACAGCCGCCAGCAGGCTGCGTAGCTCGCTCTCTGCTTCTGCCAGGCGTGCCGCAAGTTGTGTCACCTCCTCTTGTGAGCGGTGATACGCCTGGCTGGCAGCACGTGCGGCTTCTCTTTCTGCCTGCAAGCAGGCACAGGCCACCAACAACGCATCAGCCATGCACGTGGTTCACCTTGGCTGCCGTACCATGCGTCTCAATGAGCTCAGCAGGACAAACAGTGCTGGCTGCAAGAAGTGGGTAATACCTACATCCAGGGGCATTGTAGCCCTGGTGCAAAGTCTGGCAGCTTGGAAGGCACTGTATGATCCATCAGCGAGTTCTGTCATGCCACCCATTCACCTGGAGATCAGCAGCCTGCAGGTCAGCCTTGGTTGTCTGCTCGGACAGCCTTGCCTCCAAGCCCTCTCGTAACGCCTCAGCTGTTGCTGCCGCCGCACGAGCAGCATCTCTTTCTTCCCGCAAGCGTGCCTCACGTTTCTCATACAGGCCTGTGACAGGCAGCAGAACCATGATCAGGACCAGGCAGCGGCTCCAGTTGTGTGGCATTTAGCAGGGATCATGCCGGGTGTCCTGCCACACAGGTGCATACTGGCCCACAGACCCACAGATAGTGTCTTGCGTGACGTTTCAGTGCACAGCTATCTAGCCCGGTTCAGCAACTTGTGCACGAGGAAGCTTAACAGCATACGTGCATTTGTAGGTAAACATCGGCATGCAAGATTCACCGTGTTGCTGTCAAGCCGCAATGCTATGACTCCACTCTGATCCAGAATATTTCCGCACCTTTGACCCGCTCCACTTCCTCCTCCACATACTTGATCAGCTCATCCTTGTCAGCCAGCTGCTTCTCCAAGCTCTTGACCTTGGTCTCGTGCTCCTTGGCCCGTGCTTCGGCAGCAGCCACACGTGCATCAGCACTGCCTGCGCTGCTGCTCATGGCCTCCAGGGCGGCCTCACCAGCCTCAACCTCAGCCCTACACAGTAGCTCGGAACACACATCAGCAAAACCCAGCCTGGGTCACTGGTCCGCTCACCTCGCCTGCGTGCATCCCTTCGGTATGCTGATTCTATCCCAGCCGCGTGGTCCAACAAACATTTTCCCACCCTCTGCCCCGACAAGTGTGCATTCAATCCCCACCTTAAGTTTGCCTTTTCCTGTGCGTCCGTCTCTGCCTGCCTCTGTGCCTGCATCTCCAGTTCCTCCTGTGCCCTTCTCGCATCCTCCAGTTCCATGGCCAGGTCAGACACCTCGGCCTTCAGGGAGGAGATGGTGTCATTGGCGCTGTCTAGCATTGCCTTCTTGACCTGATGCACAGGCGAACATGCAGCATGTCTCAACATGCGGCACACGGCCAGGCATGCCATGTCAACACATGGACAAGTCAACACACGCACAGGCTTCCAAGACCTACGTGTGGCCAGTGCGGCTGGCTGGGCTTGTGAGATTTTTATCTGTGTGGCCATGCACCCGAGCAGTGCAATGGTTCCCGTTTGTGTTCTAGGCAAGCCTTCACAAGAGTAACCTGGCAAAGACGAGCTGGCCCTGACTATAATGAAGCGAGGCCAAGAAAACAAAACGTACATAAAGTGGCAAAACAAGCAAGAGACGTGCAAACAGCCTCGCAGTTTCAGAACCTGCCCACCTTGAGCGCATCTTCTGCTGATGCCAGCTGACTGGCCAGCCCCTCTGCCCTGGCGTGCGCCTGCTTGGCGTCCTGCCGGGCGGAAGCCAGCGCTGCCTCCAGTGAAGTCACCTGCTGGGATAGCTCCTCACACTTGCGCACTGAAACACCCTGAACACGCATAGCACGCATACTGGAGTTGACAATCTGCATGTGCTGGCAGCCGCATGCAGTGCAGTCAGTAAGGTTTGACGCTGTGCAGGGCATCTGAACGTCTGATGCATACAGGTGGATTGCCTGACCTTGGAAGGCGGTTGGCAGGGTTGTGATGGCCGACTGGGGCACACTACTTGGATTGGTGTGAAGCCATGGACGCGCCATGGTGTGGAGCAATACCTCTTTGATGGTGCACGTCGAAATGATAACCTGACAGCTTATGATGCAAATGCCTGTCACCGTTCACCTTCTTACGGACTACTAACGCGCCAGGAAGTCATGAGATTCACGTGCACGACATCCATGCTCTTTCTTCCTCACAAATGCACCACACAGTGCACCATAAGTCACAGTGCAGCTCAAAGCATGCACACACACCTGCGCCTCTGCCAGCCGTCGCTCGGCTTCCTGCCACTGTTTCTTGCTGTGCTCTGCCTGCTCTCTGGCGATGCCTGCCTCTGCGGCCGCTGCCCTGAGGCTAGCCACCTCTGAGGCCAGGCGCTGCATTTGCTCAGGCCCAGCCCCCCTCAACTGGGTGCTGAGGTTGTCACGCTCCTTCTGAAGGGCCTGCATATGTGTGCAACAAGCCCAACGAACGTGTCAAGCTTCGGTTCTGTGTGCCGTTCTGTGTGCCGATCTTGAGCTACATGTTGCCAATAAACTGCTCTGAACGTGCTGTCATTGGATTTCAGACGGATAGTCAACAGCTGCATGTGTCTGACTAGGCACAGGAAAGCACGCTGACAACTGAGCGGACTGCAGTGGTACGATTGAATCACATCCTAAAGTGTTTGGCTAAACATTCGCAGCTCATCAGTATGAGTGGCCAGAGTATGTGTGGCCTGCCGACAACAAATAACAGCAGCTAGGCACAAGTAATTAGGGTGAAAACGGAGCGTTGCATGGTCAAAAGATCTCAAGCCTAGTGCCACGAGAACCAGTGGTCTTGCAGCGCACCTGTATGTGTGATTTCTGTTGGCTGACTACGTTTCCTAGGTCTGTGACCAGTGCCTCGTGCTCCCGCTGCTTGGCCATTGACTGGTGCACCGCCTGCTGCAGCTCCACCAGCTGCTGCTGCGCGTGACCCAGCTGCTCCTGGAGCACACTGCTCTCCTTCTCACCCTCCTGCAGAGCAGCACACAAGTCACTGATTGTCCCAGGCCTCAAGCCTCACTGGGCCTATTCCTCAAGAAGCTGGATGCTGACTTGTGAGGAACAACAAGCACATGCTTGGCCCCAGAATTGTCCTTCATCGAGCTGGATGCTGACTACTGGACAGCGACAGCACATTCTTTGACACGTAAGTACCGTTAGTCTATTCTAGGTCAGGAAGGATGATCCCATACACGAGTCATACCTTGAGTGCAAACTGTAGCTGTGCCTTGAGAAAGGCTATCTGCTCCTGCATGGGCCCTCTCTCCTGCTGCGCCGCCGCCACTGCCGCCGCCCGCGCCCGGTCTTCCGCGCCCGTCACCTCCTTAGACACACGCACACGCGCCTCCTCCGCTGCGTGCTGACGCACCTGATCAAGCTCCTGAAGCAAAACACACAAAGGATGCTTGCAGTGAGTGTAGGCATCCCGAAGTGAATGTGAGTATGTCAGGTGATTGCAGGCAATGACTGCCAGGAGGAAGCAGACTGTCAAGTGGATGTAGACACCCAACCCTTAGATAGATCCTCAGATAAGAGCACAAGTGAGATTGTCAGCTGGATGCAAGCGCTAACCCTTGGTTGCAAACTGGCTCTGGCTTTGTTCGCTGTACCCTGTCAGGCAGGAGTTGTGCATCACCAACATGCACTCCAGATGCATCAAGAGCTCAGCAGCAAAGCTTCGCTCTTGAGGCAGCTGTTGGCAGCCACCACAGTTGTGTGTGTTACAGTAGTGAGGGCACCACAGTGTGCTGTGAACCGCCGCATCCGTCCGTCTGCTGAAAACACGGAAGAGCAGCTCTGGACCACACCATGTCCCACAGAAGAGTCAAGACTCAATTGTATTGCTGTGGTAGGACACCACAGTGTGTTTGTGAGTCCCTGGGCTCGCCCAGAGCATGAAGAGCAGCTCTGGACCATACCGCAGCTGGTTAGGTCGGGCTCACAGCACATGCATCAGAGAACCCACATTACGCCGCAGGCCACGGAGGATTGATCAGGGCGCTCAGAGCACACGCATAAGGTCGCTGCCTCACCTGTGCATGTCGCTGCTGCATGGTTGTGATGTTGCCTGTGAGCATGCTGACCTCCGCCTTGAGCTCGGCCTCCCGCCGGGTGGCATCGCCCAGGGACTGCTCCAGGCCGCTCACACGCGACTTGAGACCGTCAACCTGCGCAACACAACGAAACAAGGCCAGCAAGTGGAGTAAATCAGGGTTTAGCTGGGAGACGTGTGACACCCTCAGAATGTAAGAAGCCCAGGAGCCACCCCCAATTGCAATTGTCGATCGCCAGCATAGGCCTCACACCAGATGGCATCAGTCAGTGTTCTCTTACTTGATAATGCAGAGTCTGAACCCTTTTTATGTCGTGAGTGTGGGACTCGATGAGGCCACTATCACATACGAGTGATGGGTGGAAACTAGTCTCGTTAGGCTACGATGGTTTCGGTCAGGCGATGCTTGAGAAATGGGCAAGTCACGCCTCCACCCCCATCCCCATCCCTGCTTTACCCTTGCCCTACCCCTGCCCTACCTGTGCTGCCCCCTCCGCCATGTTCTGTGCAATCCTGGACGTCATGGTGACAGCCACTGCGTTGCTCTGCTGCAGCGCCGCCTCGAGTGACACGGCCCGCTGCTCGGCAGCAGCCAGGGCGGCCCGGGCAGACCCCAGGTCACGCTCGCCAGCCTGTAACCAGACGTGGGCAACGTAGACTACTCTGCTACTGCTACTGCTACTGCTGTGGCCTGCTACTCTGAGAGTTGAAGGGAACAGAGGGGCTCCAAGAGTCTATCAACAATTCTGACAGTTACCACTTATTGCTGGGCGTGTGCTTTCATGCCACTCAACAGTACACACAGGAATGCCCAGTATCCCAATCCACAGTAGATTGAGCCGTAACCCTGCACTCAAGGGTTTGCACTCAACACAACTCACCACACTAGCCCGAAAGCGGAACAGTTGCCCTCACACTTGATATTTCATATCCAACCCCTTCGCGTGCAGCCACCTGCCTGCAGCTGCTGCCTCAGTTGCTGCTCTGTCTCCTGCATGCGTTGCCTCACCACCTCCGCTGCCCGTCCTGCACCCTCCACCTCGGCCATGCATGAAGCCACTGTGCGCTGAAGCTCCTCCTGGGACCTGAAGGTGGCACAATAGAAAGATGGTGGCCTGCCTTTTGCCAGCCTGTGAGCTGATGAAATCTGTGAGTGCAGCTCACGAACAGCTGCAACACGAGGTGATGCCACACTGGCCAATGACACTTGGGACGCCTATGTGACTGTGTGCACCACCAATGGCATGCTCGCCGCATCAGGCCGCATCAGTCACACAGGCCCCTGATGGTACTCTTCCTGCCCTGCATCACCCCAGCCAATCTAGGCGCAGTTGAGCGGCAATACTCACAGTGTGGTATACTGCAGTCAAAGGTCCTGTGGTCCCTGCCTTGCACAACCCAGCCCCCAGCTTGCCCCACCCTGGCAATCCCAGCACCTGTCCTTCGTTGCCCCAGCCACTTGATAGGTGAGTAAATGGCATACCGGCAGCACGCTTGCAGTGTTTGGCCCTGTTGACACCCTTACACCTTGCCCCGCACCACCCGATCCCTGACCTTGTCAGGTCCTTCTCCAGGGACACGACCTGCCTCCTGAGCTCCTCCTCACGCCGTGAAAGCGCATCCGCCCGCTGCTGCACCTCAAGCGTGGCACGCCGGGAAATGTCCACCTCACCCCTGCGACACGCAAACAGCGTATACAACATAACATTCAGCAGCATTGTGAACAATTGTTGAGCTTCTTTGACTACGTCTACATGCCCCTTAAATCTGATGTCTGGCTGCTGCTTGATTCTTAGAGCATCTGCAATGCATTGAGGGCTGGCTATCACCAGGAAGGAGGAGAATGCCAGAGCATTTGCACTGCATTGAGGGCTGGCATGTGGAGAATTGCCAGAGCATTTGCACTGCATCAAGATGGCCATGCATGGTAAGCACACTGCCAGTGTGACTCACAGTGCTTTGTGCACCGCCTGTGATGCCTCCCTGTAGCCCTCCTCCACCCGCCTGTGCGCCTCCTCCTCCATGGCCTGCACTGCAGCGCTCATCTGCTGACGCAGCTCCTCCTCGTGCGCGTTGCGCTGCTCTAGCTCACCTGATGCAGCATCATTTCTATGTTTGAAGCGACAGAAGCAAATTTGTGAATGCCGTGTGATGATGATGGGCAACTGGTCTGTTATGAAAAATGAGCTTGTGGTCGCAAGGCATAATAATGTAATAAAAGTCGTCATCAGGTCAGCAGCCCCCAGGATTGTTTGTGAAGGGCAAGGACTGTGCCGCCAGGTTGGGTGGGCTTAAGGACCCCTGCCGACCGAGGTGTTTTCCATGCATATTACTGAATGCAATGCATGCCACACAGCCCCGGCTGTTGCTGGCTATGTGCTTTACATGCAAAAATGCTTGGCAAGCCAGCATGTCCAGCACGGCCCATGCCATACTCACTGGCCAGTGCTGCCAGCTGCTGTTTGAGCTGCTCCCCCTCCGCCTGCAGCTGCTTGATTGCCTTGTTTGACTGGTCCGACGCCTGCACAGCCGCATCCTTCAAGTACACCCGCTGCACTGTGCCCGTACCTGTGCCCATGCCGTCTGAATCATATCCACCTGTGGAAAGGAAAAGATGCAGTATGCACAGTCGCAGGCAGGAAAGTCAAGAGGCAATGAGCTTTGGTAGGAAGGTTGGAGACAGCTATGCTATGAGGCCACAGTTGCCAGGCAATGATAAAGCCAGTCGTTTGAGCTGCTATTTGAGGCAAGAAAGAAATAGGCGTCAAGGTATGCTATGACGCCAAGTCATGAGGGCTGCTAGTGAGAGCTGCTTGTACCTTTGTGTGTTTTGCGACCGCCAGATGCCGTCTGCCAGTTCGCCGCCTGCTTTGTACCCATGGCAGGCCCAGTCCTGCCTGTCGTAGAAATGCCTGGGTACGTACTTGTGCCCCCATGCGGCGCTTGCTGATCATGCGTCCGTGCACGCGACTGGTGCTGTTGCAAGGCTAAGTCTATGTGAGGGGTGTTGGTAGGTGCAGGGTGACCGGGGGAGTGGTTGGAATCCCTTGGGCCTTGCTTGGATTGGCTGTGTTGGTGGGGGTAGGCTGGCTGGGGGCTGGAGGTAAGAGGTGGTTCGAATGCCTGCAGGCGTGCTGCAGCAATGCTCTGTGCTGCTTGTGAGTCAAACCCCTTTGCAGCGAGCACTGCATCGCCGGTAAGGCTGTCTAGCTGGGTGATGTGAGGGAGGACGTTGAGAATTGCCTGGCGGTGGTTGGGCAGTTGGCTGATGGGGTTACCAGCAACTGAAAGGTCACGTAACCCCACACATCCTGCCAAGACAGCCAGGTGTTGTAGGCTGCCGAGTAGGTTTTGCTTGACGTTGAGCACACGTAGCTTGCTGGACGGGCCTTGCAGGTCAGCCACTCCTGCAAGGCTCGTGAGACCGTTGTATGCTAGGTTGAGGTGTGTGAGGCTTGTGAGGCCGGCAAGGCTGCCTAATGCGCCTGATAATTTGTTGCTGGCAAGGTTGAGGGAGGTGAGGTTGCCGAGCGTCTGCAGGCCTTCCACATGCGTGATTGCGTTGGATGACAGGTTGAGCTCTCGCAATGCCACGAGCTTGTCAAGTCCGTCCATGCGTGAGAGGTTGTTGCCATGCAAGCACACGCTGTGGATGCGTGTCGCATGCTGCTGAAGCTCCTGCACCTGTTGGCAGCTGACCAGGCCTTGTCCAATGCGAGTCACAGATGTATGGCTGGAGTTGTTCTTGCTGGACTCCCGCTGCTGTGTGTTGGCCATTCTTGCCTCTCAAAATCAAAAGGCAAAAGGCAGGCTGAGGCAGCTGCATGCAGAGTTTGACGTGATGACAAATCATGCCAAGAAGTTCGCATAAAGATGTCCATGCAGAGGAGTGGTGACGGTTGGGGCTTTGGCCACCTGACGCGAGCTGCCTTCAACTTGGAGTGACTCAAATGACTTTTGTGTCGACCAATCTGGTGAGCCTTTACCTGCTTTCACGGCGACCTGATTAAGCCTTTACAAAGCTGACTTAACGCAAGCTCAAGGGCAGCGAGATGCAGACGCTGGGCGGTCAGAAGGTGCTGCAGCGCTGGGGGGCGCCCACCCACGCCCCAATGCGAACACACCGCGTGCACCGCACTCTCATAGTGCGGGCAACTATTGCAGGTGCGCCATCCGCTGCATGCCTTGCAAAGCATGGGACCTGTTCTGATGGGAGGCCCACCAACGAACCTACTGCATTGTTCGGAGTGCTTCATTGTGAGCAATTCCCGTTGAGTATCTGTTGCTTGTGATGCCTGCCTGCAGGTGTGGAGCAGGACAAGGTGGACGGTCGCGCAATCAGGCGATCCCTCAACCAAACGGGCAGGTATACACGCCAGGTCAACAACAATGCAGAAAGCCAAAGCCTCATGGACGAGCACGGCGTGGGCTACTCTTCCAGCGGCCTGGTAGCACAGATGCGTGAAAGCGGCAACGTTTGGCAGCAGGGCGAGGTGTCGGTTAAGCTCGCAAAGGCTTATGGTTACTGCTGGGGCGTAGAGCGGGCGGTGCGGATGGCTTACGAGGCACGGGCTGCCTTCCCAGAGAACAAGATCTATGTCACAAACGAAATCATCCACAATCCGGAGGTCAACAAGGTGCGGGCAAAAAGTGCACACTGGAAAGGGTGGATCCAGGGCAGTGCTTCCAGCAATCAGCCAGTCCACAGACTTCTACCACAACTTTGCTATGCTGCTAAACATGCCTGCAGCGTTTGAGAGAGATGGACGTTCAGATTGTGGAGGAGGGGGAAGGCAATGGCAAGGACTACTCAAACATTGAGGGCGGGGACGTGGTCATTTTCCCAGCGTTTGGTGCCACAGCTCAGGAAATGAAGCACTTCCGTGACAAGGGCGTGCAAATGGTGGACACCACCTGCCCATGGGTAGCCAAGGTCCGTGCAGATGGTAGCCAGAACATGCTAGCAAGAGCACGCGGGTCAAGTGCATGGCCGCCACCCCGCCAGCTCAACCAGGAACGAGGCATTTGGGCATGTGCTAAGCAGCACCTGCTTTGGCTTGCATGCCAAGCAGCGTTCCATCCCTGCATTGCCACCGTACCAGGTGCTGGCATTAATGCGACATGCAGGGTGGTGATAACAGACACGGGCAGTCAATCATCCACGGGACAGCACATGGCTTGCGTGTTGGGAGTCGCCATGTAGCCCATCCGCCGATTGCCAGCATGGCACAAGGCATTCACGGCCTAGACTTGCAGGCTAGCTGGCAAGACCTCAAACATGGCCCCATGCAGACACGCAGTGTACACGCATGATGCGCTGCTGCCAGTGGCCTATCATGCTGTCATGTCAATCACAGCCACACCCGCCACGAGGAGTTTGAGCCAAGAGATATCAAGCGTTTGGCATCGTCTGAATCTTCAACCGTGGCCTGCAGTGATAGCGATGCCCTGACACATGCAGGTGTGGAACTCGGTGGACACCTATTCTAAGAAGAAGTCCACATCAATCATCCATGGCAAATACTCGCATGAGGAGACAGTGGCAACAGCATCCTTTGCGCAGGTAGGGTGCGGACATGGCGTGACGTTGTGCGTCTTGTGCGGAACATGAACGCCTGCCCAGCATGGCGGCCAACAGGTGCTTGGCATCATACCATCAGACAGAGTGTCAGACAGAGCAGTTTTGACTCCATGCATAGTCAGACACAGATTCAATAGGCAGCCACTGGGTGCCGTTGCCGAGACCACTTGTAATCGTTTTGGTGTATGGTGCTCATTCCACAGCCATGCCAGTCGACTGCACTGTCCTTTTACACACACACTATGCGCTGCACTGTCCTAATGCACACTCGCTATGTTGCGCAGGACTACCTGATTGTCAAGGACCTTGCTGAGGCCCAGTACGTGTGTGACTACATCTTGAATGGCGGGAACAAGGAGGAGTTCCTTGCCAAGTTCTCCAAGGCCATGTCCAAGGGCTTTGACCCTGACTCCATGTTGGACAAGGTGGGCCTGGCCAACCAGACCACCATGCTCAAGGGCGAGACGGAGCAGATCGGCAAGATGCTGGAGAAGACCATGATGCAGAAGTACGGCCCGGCCGAGCTCAACAACCACTTTATTGTCATGGATACAATCTGTGACGCAACACAGGTGGGGCTGCGATGTGCTTGGACAGTTGTTGGATGACTGGACAAGCTGTGCATGGACAAGGGATGCGATTGGCATGCACTAGCCAGTTGTGACAAAAGGCATTAATAAATGCTCATGCAGGAAGGGGATGGATCATTAGATGCAGACATAATCGTTCAAAGACCGTGGTTTGGTTGGTTGACAAAATGTAATAGCGAGGCAAACATGAAGCAGGCATTTGTTATCTGAGCCCACGTTGACGTGTGGGCGCCGTCTTGCTCTGTCCGTTGACAGGTTTAGTAGTGAGGCAAAGACAAGGGAGCAGCCAGAACTAGTTTAGAAATTGTTATCTGAGCACGCATTTCGTGAGCTGTAGTGTATGATTGTGGTAGCGACTTGGTGTCATTGACATTTTTCCACCTGCAGGAGCGTCAGGACGCTCTCTACGAGATTACAGCGGACCCCTCAGCCATCGACATGATGATTGTGGTGGGCGGCTTCAACTCTTCCAACACCTCCCACCTCCAGGAAATTGCTGAGCACAAGGGCATCCCCTCCTTCTGGGTTGACTGTGCGGACAGGATCGACATAGCCAGCAACAAAGTGTACCACAAGCTGGCGTATGGCGAGCTCAAGGAGACGCAGGGGTGGCTGCCCAAGGGGCCACTGCGGCTGGGTGTGACATCGGGTGCCTCTACACCTGACAGGGCAGTGGAGGAGGTGCTGGATAAGATCTTCAGAATCAAGGACCCAAGCTACACTGGCATTGTTCCTAGGGTGTGCGCACCAGTGGTCGTGCCAACCCACTAAGCGCCCGGGCAGGTGGCACGTGGTGCCTGGCATGCGACAGCTGGCGCACATGGGTTGCACAGAGAACATTGCTGCACCTATACTGGATCAGCAGGCAGCCATGCAGCTGGTGAACTGCTGCCAGACATGGAAAAGCTGGAGTGCCTGGCACTGGCACGCTTGGCAATCCAGAAACTTTGGGCAGAAATGGATCGTGCAACACGTGTTTGTTTTGGCTACCACCGCCTGTGACTGGCAATGGCGTTGAATCGTGACTGTTTTGATGGTGTTGATATCGTGACCTGGATGCTGAGATGGCATATACTTCACAGATGAAGCAGGATGTAACAGGCTTTTTCTTGCACGGCCATGCAACCACGTAGAGTTGGCACGCATAAAAGATGCACACTGCGAGGTGCTGTCAGGGGCTAGTTTGTTTTTAGGTTCGGCTAATACACTGGAGCAGTTCATAGCGTCATGTCAATCCTAGCACTGATCTGCTATGCCAAATGGTTGGGGGATGTTGATCGTTAAGCCAGTTAGATGTCGTTGTACAACCATGAGCTAATGTTTCCGACAGATATGTTACAATGTCCTTGCACACAACCACCTAGCCCCACATGACCACCAGGCCGGTCAGCTGCCAGCCAGCCTCAGCCCTCGCACGCAGCCAATGCATGCTCAGCAAAAGCCAGGTGTTCTACAGCATTGTTCTGAAGAATGGTCCGTCATTTTGCGTTAATTCTACATGCTTCAGGCTTGCAAAACACACAAGCTTTCAAAACATGGCACATATCCGGCAGACGATCAAAACTTGTGGACGCAGGTGCATGTTTGCGGTAGTTCTTATCATTTGCTGTGACGCACCATGTGCGAGATACCAGCCAAACGGCTAACATCTGGACTTATTCGCATGGTAGACAGTGTCGTCCTGGCATCACCATCAACACATCATTACCCAAGAGCGCAAAAAAAAAGTCATCTCATCACATAAACCCTGACTGCCTTGTCCACACACGCCTTCCAGTGGCTAGCGCTCTCCTTGACGTCACTACGCAATGCTGGAAACTCATACGTGTGGCCTGCCTGGTCCAAGAATAGGACATGCAGCATGTCCCCACGGCCACAACTCAAGATTTGCCCAGCATACGCATCATTCAACGCTGTAGCCAAGTCGCTGCGCCGCTTGATAGCATCAGCGGTGAGGGTGATGCCCCAGCGGATGCCAGCATGGAAGCACTTGATGACTTTTGCATCTGCATGGGGCAGCGCAACACATGGTGGTAAACCTTCCATGAACGTAAGGACTGTATTGCACACCTCGTGAAGGGCATGCACGGGCAAACTCGTTCACCAGGCCACAAGCACCGGGTGCCACCTGCATACACTTGCCTGCTGCCTGGGCTTGAAACCGACTGGCTTGCTTGGTCTTGACACGTGTCATGGCGCTGGCTAATGCAGCAGCTTCCTCCAGTGGTGTCAGCGGCACCTGAGGTGCGACGTGGACCGCTGCTGCTGCTGCCACAGCCACCTGCAGCAGGCATGGGCACACAGCAGCTCATCTTGCAGCGACATATGTAATTGACCTTTGGACTGCTTGTCATGGCAGGTGGCAGCAGGAGCAGCCTCATACATCTGCACACTGACAGACAAACTGTTCTTCCTACTCCAGCCATGAGCATATCCCACACTGGGGTGGGTGCAAACGCACAGGGCAGATGATGACAGGCTGCGGATGTGACCATGCCGAAATGATCTGCGCCAATTCGGTTCTCGCTCGCCACCACTTGCCTTGTCACCAGCATTGCGAGATTTCTCCTCGACTGGGCCTGGGCCAACAGGAGCTGGGCTGCTGCGCCGTGCAAGCTTGGCAGGGCGCTCTGGGGCATCTGCATGCCATGGTGGCAGGGCATGTGGTCAGATCATGGCAAACTCTCAAGTGCATGCATGGCATCTGCTGGTGTAGTACATATAGAATTACGAGTCATGCATACCTTGCCGTTCCCGCTTGGCCTTGGTCTTGCCATGTTCGGCTGATCGCTCCTCTTCTGACGTGGGCCTGGAGTTCAAGCCCTTGTCGGACGGGTCCTCACTGGGGGTCACAGAGTCAGCTCCTCTCCTGTCTTGCAAGAGCTTGCGTGGCCCTGGGTAGTGCTCTGGTTGGGGTGGGTTGCGTGACCGGCGGGTGAACCCATTCAGCTCCCTATGTAGCTTCCGGATTAGAGCCTCGCTGGCAGGGTCTGGAGCAGCCATGTTAGGACTGTTTTGAGGAGAGGAACATCAGGGGAGCTGATCCATAGTTGAATTGTCATGCAGGGATTCACCCATGGGTGTTAGGGTTCAAAAAGCAAACTCGTCAACTGCGGTGCATGCTGTGGGTCTCGTCTTGAAATAGTTCTGTAGTAGAGAGCTGAGCACAGCAGAAGGGCTGTAGGCCCGACACGCAGCAGAGGCAACGACGGAATCTAGACAGTTTCTTTGCCACGTGCTAACTGCAGTGTGCAAGCCGGGCGATTGCCTGAGCTCCTAATCGCTCATATCATTGCTTTGGGAACGCTCCAGACTGCCGCATTGTAGAAACAGGTTGTATCCACAAAGACCGCAGATCAGTGGCGAGACTCAACTCGGAGCAGGGCCTTCCACGCAGCCCGTAATCGCGGTGGTTGAAGAAGATGCATTTGTACCATCTGACTCTCAGCAGGGCTTCTGGCATCCAGGTACACAGCCCTGGTTGCTTGACGATCCCGCAGTACAGGCCTTGATGCAGCAGCACAGCCATGATGCAGACAGAGGTGATGCAGCAGCCACTATCAGAATATTATGGTGTCCATGTCTGCATGCAGAGTGCCGCATATGGCAATTTCTCAGGCCCCAAGGCACAGGAGATTGTGGTTTCACGGGGCAAGGTGCTGGAGCTTCTGCGTCCCAATGAATTGGGCAAGCTGGTGGTCATCCTCTCCACAGATGTATTTGGTGCCATCCGGGCCATAGCCCCTTTCAGAATCACTGGGGCATCCACAGATTACCTGATTGTTGGCTCAGACTCGGGCAGGATTGTCGTCCTACAGTATGACAAGGACAAGAATATCTTCAAGAAAGTGCACCAGGAAACTTACGGCAAATCCGGATGCAGAAGGCTGGTGCCAGGCCAGTTTCTGACATGCGATCCCAAGGGCAGAGCCTGCATGATTGGTGCCATCGAGAAGCAGAAGTTTGTCTACGTGCTCAACAGAGACAACGCTGCCAACCTCACCATCTCGTCCCCCTTGGAGGCGCACAAATCCAGCAACATCACTTTCAGCATTGTGGGCATGGACTGTGGCTTTGACAACCCGATCTTCGCTGCTATTGAGCTGGATTATGCAGACACAGACCAGGTATGGGGCTGGCACGGGTAGGCATGGTGTACAAGGCCAGCAGACACAGGATGTTGGGTAACAGGGTGTGCGCCTAAGGTGACAACAGCGCTGATTAATGCACCGGAGGCTTCAGAATGCAACAGCCAGCGCTTCATGCTGCATTGGTGCGGCAATGGGGCAGCATGCGTTCAGGTACAATATGCAGCAGCCCATGCTCAGCAGTCAAATGGTATGACGGCGGTGTGGGGCTCGTGTGCGCAAAGCTGAACCGCACCGGATTCAGGCCGCCATTGCAGGTCTCACACATGCCTACATAAGCATTTAGATAGTAGGGTTTCTGCACGGTCACCTGCCAATAGGTGTGAAGACTAGGTCTGAACTTCACAGTGCCAGGCCTATGCTGCACTCCCTGGTGGGCAAGTGCTGCCACACCACAAACTCTTGGGCTTCTGAAGTAGTGTTTGTGCATCTCTAAATAAATACGAGCTTCATGCTACATTGTCTCATGACAAGGCCTGTCAACATGCCACGGCACACAGGGCGGCTTCATGATCCGTAAGCTGGGCTGTTCTTGAATGCAGGACCCAGCATCATTCTTCACAGTCTCATTCTACATGGCCTGTCAGGGTGCTACAGCACACCGGACAGCTCCATTACCCTGCATGCCGAATTGTCCTGTGCTGCAGGATCCCACAGGCGAGGCTGCCTCAGTGGCCCAGAAGCACCTCACTCTTTACGAACTGGACCTTGGGCTGAACCACGTGGTGCGCAAGTGGAGCGATCCCGTGGACAACGGCGCAAACCTGCTGATTGCGGTGCCGGGCGGGGCGGACGGGCCGGGCGGTGTACTGGTGTGCGCGGAGAACTTCATCATCTACAAGAACCAGGACCACGAGGAGGTGACTGGGACTACGGGCTTGTTGGGCAGCTTATTACATAGCAGGTGGTGGTACAGGCAGGCAGGCAACAGACACAACGTGTTGCATGCAACCTGTCGTGGGCAGCATGTTTTGGCAGGTAAGCTGCAGGGTGGCACCAGTATTGATAGCTCAGTGGCGTTACCAAGCAATAGAGACAGCATGCACCATAAATCTGTGCATGACATGTCATTGCGCTGTGGCTGAAGGTTCGTGCGGTGATCCCGCGCCGTAATGACTTGCCAGGCGACCGTGGTGTGCTTATTGTCAGCTACGCATCGCACAAGAAGAAGGCCTACCTCTTCTTCTTGGTTCAGGTGGGTCAGGTTCAAGGCCTGGTCGCATGAACTGTTCTCAGCAGACGCGAAGCATGCTTGTTCAAGGCAATACTTGCACAGTGTCTAGCCCTTGCGCCTTGCCTATACTGATCAGTTTCAACGCTTGGCCCGGCCAGCCTGGTGTCACCCAGGAGATGTTACTGGCATCGCTACGTAGAAACACTCGATCTTGGGAATGCCCTACCATGGTGCTTGTCATGGTAGGGTGCTCGCTTATCGTCGCCTGTGGCTTCAACGTGGAAACATCGAATCCTGGCTGCTTGCTGTTGGCTGTGGTTCATACATGGAAGCACTGTATCCTGACGGTTTGTCATTTCCTGTGGATCAGAGTGAGTACGGTGACATTTACAAGGTGACCCTAGAGGCGGAGGGCGAGACAGTGCGCGAGGTCAAGGTCAAGTACTTCGACACCATCCCGCCCTGCACCACCATGGCCGTTCTCAAGACAGGCTTCCTCTTTGCGGCGTCAGAGACAGGCAACCACGCACTCTACCAGTTCATTGTGGGTGTATCGGGGTGTGCCTTGACAGGAGAAAGACTGTACATGGTGGAAGGCCCAGGACCGAACCACCGACAGTCCTTTGCTCGAGTGTGAGATGGCACCTGGGGTGCAAACCGGAACACAGGGCAGCTGGTGAGATTGGTTGCATGGGATTAAATGCAAGACGCATGGTGCTGAGCAATAGGTCGTGAACGTTACTGAGACGTTTTTGCAGATTTAGAAACTAGCATATTGGCCCTGATAGTATCTTTGGCCAGATCCCCATCAAGTTGTTGTACCCACCAACTGCCTGACGAACCCAAGCATGCATATGACAATCTTTGCACCGCAGGGTACTGGTGCGCAGTTAGATGTAGTTAGATGCAAGGCTATGACTGTGTAGGACATGATGTTGAGCACCTGAACGGGTCCTGGACGCTACTCACGTGTGTGTTTGGCCGCAGGGTACCGGTGAGGATGACGATGACGTGGAGAACAGCAGTGCCACGCTGGTCCAGACAGAGGACGGCTACCAGCCCGTGTTCTTCGACCCCAGGCCGCTCAAGAACCTGCTGCTGGCGGATGAAATGCCCTCGCTCATGCCCATCACGGATATGAAGGTGAGTGTTAGTTAACGATTGCTGCGCACACCCGTTGATAGGACAAGTATTGAACGGGACTGGCACTCACTTTGACGCTCTCGGTTCGCACCACAACACATCACAACACACCATGTGATAGAGCAAAGTAGAGGCATTGACTGACTGGGGCAGGGTGGAGAGCATGCCGAACGCACACACCTGTTGGTAAGGCATGATCTAGTAGGACCTGTAACGCTGGCTACGGACACCTGTTGATAGGTCATCACTCGACACGGACAGCATCCTGTGGCGCTTCCAATGAAAACCACAATGCACCGCTCTGATAGAGCAAAGTCGAGGCAATGACTGACCTCAGCAGTAGTCATGGGAACAATGCTGGTGGAGAGCATGCCAACTGCACCTGGATGACGCTACCGGCTGATGACCGTTTGCCTGGCCCACATGCTTTGTGCTACAGGTTGCAAACCTGATGAAAGAGAAGGAGGAGATTCCCCAGATCTATGTGGTGGCTGGCCGCGGGCCGCGCTCCACACTGGCTGTGCTGCGGCCTGGGCTGGCGGTGACTGAGCTGGCCGTCAGTCCGCTGCCAGGCATGCCCAATGCTGTGTTCACGGTCAAGCGGGCAGTGGGGGACGAGTTCGATGCGTACATCATCGTGTCATTTGCCAACGCAACGCTGGTGAGGGATGGGGCGGAGTGTGTGGCCTAGCAAGCCCAGTTTTGTGGCACACAGAGGAATAGTCAAGTTTGTTTTTGCTTGCAAACTAGCAAGTCTTCAAACTTGCTGCTCTGCGTTGGAACCATACTTCCTTGCACGTGGCTTGAGGTTTGAGGTAGTTGAACACAACTTAAGATGAGTAGAGCATGTGGTAAAAGTTGTGGTTGCGCTGTGTCTTCAGGTGTTTTCCATTGGTGACGAGGTCAAGGAGACCAACGACAGCGGCTTCCTGGGCACAGTGCCAACCATGTACACACAACTGCTGGCTGACAACTCGCTGCTGCAGGTGAGGAGAGATAAGGATTACATCATTATCATGATTGACAGGAGAGATCTGCGTAACGATACTTGAAGTGGCCTGCTTGACCATTTTGGCCTGCCTATGAGCTCACAAAGCATGCCGTATGGTTTTACAGATGCTTCAGCCTTGACTTTGATTGCTATTGAGCAATTGCTTTTTACACTTCTTCTTTGAATGTGCTGTTGCAATTGCAGTACCGGTACAGTATCTATTGTGAGCATGCAGCGCACACTTGACACTGTTCTGTACTGCTGCAAGTGCTCTCTGAACTGGTTGTCTTCTGTTATCCACTGTACCGCACAGGTTCACCCCAGCGGGCTGCGGCACATCCGCCCCGACCGGCGCATCAACGAGTGGAAGGTGCCCGGCAGGAGGACCATCACCAAGGCAACGGCCAACGAGCGACAGGTAGGCCAGGCTGAGGATTGCCCATTCCAGAGGCCTTGCGCACACTGTCATGACATTGCATGGTTAGCAGCCGCATATGCCTGCCCCCGCAAGCAACCCCTTGCTGTGCACTGATCTTTGTGCCACACAGGTTGCGATTGCCCTAGGAGGTGACGTCATCTACTTTGAGCTGGACCAGATGGGCCAACTGCTGGAGACTGAGAAGAAAGAGGTGGGTCACTGGAACCGCCCCCATGTGTTTGAAAGGAGGCAACACCAGCCTGCTTTGCACTGGCTTGGCAACTGTTTGTCGCCATTCCCAAGGTCTGGCTCTGTGCCTGCCAACGATGCTAAACCTGGTATGTTGCCAAGAGGACAGAGAGCTTATTGCTTCATGTATCTGCCCATGTGGTCGGTGCCGCATTGCAGATGGGTGATGATGTGGCTTGTCTGGACATTGCCCCCGTGCCAGAGGGTTCAGCCCGTTGCCGCTTCCTAGCGGTGGGGTCCTACGACAGCACTGTGCGGATACTGGGGCTCAATCCAGACGATGCACTGCGCAGTTTGGCTCTGCAGGTGGGCAGCCATTAGCTTGCAGACACGGTCACAGCAGGCAGTGATGTTCGCGCTGTGTTCACGACAAGCACACAACACAACACCGCACTGGTGGCCACGCTTTACACAGAGTGGTACTCCTTAAATTTCTTTGGTCTCCTTAAATTTCTTCGGTCATTCTTTACGCAGCCTGCCAGCAGACTGCCAGTAGACTGCCAGTGCGTCATCAGCAGGCATGGTCAGGGTGTATTCAGCAGGCATTGGTTTGTTCTACTTCCCAACTCACTTGCCTTAACGACACTGCTTAATTGCAAAGCTGACCTGATATCGTCCAGTGTGGCAAGGAGCGCTCAAGAAATGCCATGTCTTTACCATCTTATTCTGCCCAGGCTCTGCCCGCCATCCCCGAGTCCGCGCTGCTGCTGTGGGGCGGCCAGGCCACGGAGCAGCAGGGCGGGGGCGACGGCAATGGGCTGTTCCTGCAGGTTGCGCTGCAGAACGGAGTGCTCATGCGCACAGAGGTGAGCCCTAACAGGTGCTTGTGTCAGCGCCACGACGGGTGGTGTTTTCAAGGAGCAGTGCAGTGATGAGTCGGTTTGATTTGGCAGCAAATCGTTGTGCAAAACGGTGCTCGGAACTAGCGCCAGTGCCACAGCCTCTCCTCTGTAGCGTTCTTTGTGTACACACAGCCACAACTTACTTCAAGGCTTGATCAGCTCAGCTGTATCATCCAGATAGTTGATCTTATCTACATGCCAATAGTTCCATTCCCAGTATTTTCACCGCCAAAGTCGGTAGAGTCCCATGTCGTTCTCCTGTCGGACAGGGCCCTTTGCCCCACTTCTATCCCTCGTTTTGCTGTGGCACAGGACTGACACTGTGTCCTGCTCATTGCAGGTTGATCGCATCAGCGGCCAGCTCACCGACCCCCGGTCGCGTTTCCTGGGCACCCGCTCGCCCAAGCTGTTTTCCACGCCTGTGCGTGGGTTCCGCTCCATGCTGGCGCTCAGCAGCCGGCCCTGGCTCGGCTACAGCGACCAGGGCAGGTTCACCATCAGTCCCCTGTCATACGAGCCGCTGGACTACGCTGCCAGTGAGTGTGCTGGGTGCCGTGGCTCCTCGTTGATTTGTCAGCAGATAAGCTGTGCACACTCTGTACGTATGAGGTACCAATGCTGGGCATCAGCACCCTCTGTATACCGCGTGAGACGTATCGTAGCTTGGCATCAGTAGCGGTTGCAACTGGCATCGGATGCACATGGCCCTCAATTCAGCCGCAGCCAGTAGTTAGGTGCATCGCTATCTGACACGTCAGACTTTTGCAGTAGAGTAGACCAAGGCAGGCGGGGTGGCGTGTGGTCGTGCCGTGGAGGGTGAGCTGGCTAGTCGAGTATGGCCTGGCCTGCCTCTTCCTTGCAGGTTTTGCCTCTAACCAGTGTCCAGAGGGGTTCGTGGCCGTGGCAAAGGGCACACTGCGCATTCTGGCGGTTGAGAACGTTGGGGAGGCGTTCAACCAACAGGTAATTGAGATGGATTGTCTGTCCACAGCACAAAGCTTGCAGGCTGCCCACTTACCATGTACTGGAGCAACAAGAGCGCAAACCTCTCCCTCCCCTTGCCAAGCATGTGAGTGCATGGTCCGTGTCATCCCAACGACCAATGGTTGTTACGCAATGTTGATTGTTATCTTGGTGGGCAGGTTGCGAACACAGAAACCTTAACCTAAATCTGTATTCGCGATTTGCAGGCCACTCGTCTGCGGTACACTCCCCGTCGGCTGGTGATCCACCCGGACGCCAACATGCTGTTCGTTGCGGAGTCTGACCACGCCGCCATCCCCCTCACGGACAGGGAGGACCTCAGGGCAAGGATGCAAACGCCTGAAGGGGAACCGCTGCAGGTGAGGACCGATGAATAACAACTGGTGTCTGACCAATGAATAATAAGTGACAACATCGTGCACACAGCAAAGTTGGGCATTCCAGCTGTGATATCCATACTTGTCGACCTGGAGGCTGGATGTTATTGCGTTACGGTGGCCTCACTGAAGTGAAGGCGTCGCAAGGTATGTTATAAGGTATGTTATAAGATGTGTGCCAATTCCCATCATGGTAGACGGCAACCGCCCTCGAGTTCAATGCTTCAATCCGCTGGCCCTATATTCACTGTTGCCAATTTCCAACTCAGGCTGGCCTAACCGTAATGAAATGGGGGCACCCTTTCTTGGCTGTACTGCCTTCCCAGCCGGGCTTGCATTCGCCCTGCCACACAACGTGTGATTGTCCACGTTTGCAATCGCAGGGTGTTGAGTTTGATGAGGAAGCTGCCGCCTTGGAGGAGCAGTTCGGCGCGCCCTGCGGCCAGCCCGGCCAGTGGGCCGCCTGCATCCGCATCATGGACCCCGCCACGCTCACCACCGCCTTCGTGACGGAGCTGGACAACAACGAGGGCATCACGGCCATGTGCCTGGCGCCCCTCACGCCCTCAGGGGGCGGGAAGCAGGAGACAGTGCTGGTGGTGGGCACTGCACAGGGACTCAAGTACATGCCGACGGACTGTGACGGTGAGCAGGGAAGGGAGCTGGCAGGCGAACTCCGCAGATATATCAATGGTGAACAGGCGGACTCAGGCTACACGCGCACTGTGCTTCTGGCACACTCATTGCCGATGCTGCTGTTGCCGATGAAGGTCAGGCACCAGTGCGCAGATGACACCACGCTGCATGCTGGCACCTGCACATTCATGCGACTGAGGAACGTCAGTACTTGGTTGGCTGTTCGCCTTTCTCTTGTATATGCGCGGGTTTCCTCTTGTGCTGGCCTACCTCGAGCACCAACCTTGCCCATGCGCCCATTTCTGCAGCCGCCTACGTGCGTGTGTACCGCGTGTTGGATGGTGGGCGGCGCTTGGAGCTGCTGCACAAGACGCAGGCTGACGGGGGCCCCGTTGGGGCACTGGCGCCCTACAAGGACAGGCTGCTGGCCAGCAGTGGGCCCATACTCAGGCTGTACGAGCTGGGCAAGAAGAAACTGCTCAGGAAGTGCGAGTACAAGAGGTGCGCTGGAGTGGGAAAAGTTAAGCGGGCTTGCAGGTTCAGTTTGTCAGCTGCATGTTTGCAGCAGTGGGGCGGGGTTTAAGCCAATAGCAACAGACACATGCAGACAGACTCGTAAACCTTTGCAGTCCCACAAGCCACGTGGTATGCATCAGGGGTCTGAATGGAAAGCTTTAGAGAGCTCGAGCTGCTTCCGTACGTATAGCTGAAGAGCTGGACAAAGATTGCCTGTGACTGTCATTGACAGTTGTTTTGGCTGATGAGAATGGCGCTCTTGCCCGCAGGTTGCCGCACCACATCATGTCCATCAACGTGCAAGGCAACCGCATCTTCGTGGGTGACTCCCAGGAATCGGTGCACATGATGAAGGTGGGCAAAGGGAAGCATGTCAGCGGCTAGTGGGTGTCCAGGCGCACGGCCCGGCTATGGTGCATGGCAATCGTTTCTGCAGACGACGTGTTGCAGTGCCAAATGAAATTTTCTGTACAGTTATCTCTAAGCAGAGAGGAGCCTGGCAGCTGGGCGATAGTGCAGCGGGCGTTCAGGCTTGTCAGGATGATGCACAGTGGATCATCCGGGCCGCACGGCGTGCCCATGGTACATGGCAACTGCTGCTGCGGGAAACCTGCTGCCAGGCCAAAGGAGAATGTCATGTACGAATCACCCGATTGCAGTCCAAACACCACAGGCTTGACTGAGTCCAATCACACCGCTACAAAACGCTTGGTTTCCCACTGATGTTTGCAGTACAAGAAAACGGAGAACACCATGTACATATTTGCTGACGAGGCGGCTCCCCGGTACCTCACATGCACACTGCCGCTGGACTACGATACGGTGGCGGCAGCGGATAAGTTTGGCAACGTCGGCATTCTCAGGCTGCCGGCAGACATTTCAGCACAGGTGAGTGGTTGTCTTCAGCTGCATGTCGCACGTACTGCTGCCTTGCACGTTGTGTGTCTGTTAGCCGTAGAGTTCCTCAATTCAATGGCATGTTGTGATGATGTGAGCTGCCTGCCGTTCTCCAGCTTCAGTCACCGAGCCAGTGAATCATCAAGTGCCACAATTGGATGCCACCGCAGTCACCGAGCCACTGTGTGTCAAACTGAGTGTCAGCGGCTGCCCCTCCCTGCAGGTTGAGGAGGACCCCACAGGCGGCAAACTAGCGTCCATATCCGGCAAGCTAGGCGGGGCACCACACAAGATGTCGGCCATCTGCAACTTCCATGTCGGTGATACCATCACATCCATGCAGCGCGCGTCCTTGCAGCCGGGCGGGCAGGAGGTGCGAGAAGCTGTCCCTTTCTCAGCACGCAGTCCGCTTGACCGTCATAGCCACCATGGCTCCCAGTCACACTGCTTCACAGTGCCAACATCCCACCATTTACCGGACGGCAGCTGTCAACCGGACGGCAGCTGATCGCACGCCAGAGCAGGGCACTACCCCATGTGTGATCACCTACCAATCACCCACACCTTTACCGGACGTTCATGTCTGCGCTGCTTGCATCGCTGACCACCGCCATGTAACAGCTGGCGCCAGTGGCCCGCCCAGCCACAATACACATCCTTCTCCAGGGCCTCACCAACCATCCTTCGCCCACCATCCTTGTTGCCATCTGCCAACCGCGTTGTTTTCCTTGTGTGCGCCAGGTGATTGTTTACGCAACCGTCATGGGCGCGATTGGCGCACTGTACCCCTTCTCCAGCCGCGAGGATGCAGACTTCTTCACGCACTTGGAAATGCACATGCGCCAGGAGCAGCCGCCCCTGTGCGGGCGTGATCACATGGCCTTCCGCTCCGCCTACTGGCCTGTCAAGGAGTGCGTGGATGGAGATCTGTGCTCTCAGTTCCCTACGGTGAGGGACACATGGGGCAGACCACCGCAGAGTATTAGTCCTTGGAGCTATCAGTTGATGCAAGGGGCGAAGTGAAGGCCAGTGTGGCAGCAGGGATTGGGCAGGCCAGAGCAGCAGAGGTTGAGGGCGTGTCTAGAACTTTGAGCTGGTCAAGGCAGGGCGGCAGATGCAGGTGCTGGCTTTGCAAGGCACATCAGCAGGCTGCAGCTTTCGTTGCCGCAGGCTGGTGTCTGGTGACACCTGTGTTCTTCATGATGCCCTGACCAAGCTGTGTTTGTTCATCTTGTGCAGATGGCCGCTGCAAAGCAGAAGAGCATAGCGGAGGAGTTGGACCGCACACCAGGAGAGGTGCTGAAGAAGCTGGAGGACGTCAGGAACAAAATCTTGTAGTAGACTGGCTTAGTGCGTTTGAACAGCTCGTTCATCTGACAAGTTGTGCACAGCGGGGCTGTGACATAAAATTGTCATGCCACATGCTATCGACTGAATTGGTGGAATTCCAAAAAGAAAAGGCATCTGATATTTACACAGCGTGCTGTTGACTGAGAGACTGGCTGAGCCCTCTGACAAGTACATTGTTGTGCCAGTCGGACTTTGTGTTCCATGCACGGAACTGTAACTCGTAAACTGAGTTTTGGCTTCCTGGACCTGACTTGCATGGCTAGGTTTGGTGCTTGAGCAGGCTTGGTACACAGGACCCAAAATGCCACTGAATCCTGCTTAATCGCATCAGATCACAGACTTTGGCCATGTCGTTGGCGTTGCAGTACCAACCATCTGGGCATCTCTGGATTTCACAGCTCGCTGGTTTGGCAGAAGCTGGGCAAGTAGTGCCATGCCTTTTGCCCTTTCTCAAGATGCCATCACAGGATGTGACAGCCAGTATTGTCATTGGGATAGGTGCTTCCACATGGGCTTTCCATATTTTAATATGCTCAAGTCGGAATTATATAGGAGGCCCCTTCACTTGTAGGTTGGACGGGTTGGAATCCCTCCCCTCCTGTGACAGTCCAGTTATTGGATTTGATCAGTTCAAAATCAGTCCGCGTTTTGATTCTCAGTTCAAGTGCTGCAAAAACTGCCAAAAAAAAAGAAGTTTGCCAGTTCTGGGACAATCTTGGGACTGGCACCATGGTGATCAGATGACACTGGCCCAGCCCACGCGTACACGTCAACACTGGAACCATCACAGGACCCAGTTTACACACCACAAACACACCGGTTCCAGCGTCAGTCCACAGGAATTGTCCCAGAACTGGCAAACATCTTTTTTTTTCTTCTTTTTTTTTGGCAGTTTGATTCAGCTCAGCTCATTCAGCCTGGACACACCTTTGATATCCCGTGTGAGATGCTTGCCCTGCTCTAGACGACCCAGCTGCACCTGCAGCTGCACCAGGCGGCTGCATATCTGCGTTTCCACTGTGCATAGAGGTATGGAAGCTGTTGGACGGGTTTGGTACCCTCCCTCGTGAGATGTGGCTGGAGGGTTGGTGCTGCCAGCTCGGTTCAGGAAAACCCAACACAAGCTCAGGCCACCCCTTCCCCCACCATTCATTCTGTTCTACTCCGCAGCGTCCGTCAAATCCCTCTTTTCCTGCCTGTTTGGATGGTGATGACTTGAACTACACTGGGCTGCACTTGACAGGACCTGTTTGAAACAGCTAACGTTTGACATCTGACATGGCGCTGTCATGTTTGGCTTTACGCCAAGGGCCGGCGAGACGGTGAAAACATACACTTTCGCCAGTGGACGAATGCCGATCCCAGCATGTCAGTCCCAGCTGGTCATTGCCAAGAAGATCATCATCGATACTCTTATGTCATGCGCTTGCATACACCCTGGAATGTTTGTATGCATGTGTCAGGCACCATTCACAGACAGTGTCAGGGCAGGTAGCAATTGCAAACCGATCCCAACCGCCTCACAGCGTAACACGAAAACACACAGCCAGAGTTGCTGCCACTTGATGGCATCTCACCAACACTGGCTGTCTACCAACTGACAAATCTCTGAAAAGGGAGTACACACCGCCAAGACACACCGCCAAGACACAGCGCCTTTGACACACCAGCAGGTGCAAAGGCGCGAGTCTGGATGACACTCCGACAGCACGGCGCACTGAGGCCCAAGAACTCATGGGATTGCCAGCCAGGGTGCAAGCATCAATACCTCAACCACGCATGTGAAACTGGGTGTACATATCAGTGAGTGCGTGGTGGGTGCGCCCACCAGAAACGTGCATCGTGTGCACTTTGAGAGGTCAAAAACTGTGTACCATCCCTGCCCTCCTGTGACAGTGCAAGCCCACTTTTGTTTTAGCTAGCCAGCCCGAACCAAGGCATCACATGCCCCAAAGTCACACTGCCTCAACTTCTTAGCCCAATACAGCCAGCCATTCGCCAGCTGTCCAGGAATGGGCCGGCAGCACTCGTTCCCCAGCACGTACATTCAAGGTGAAAGGCAGAGTGGCCTTCAAACCCTCCACCCAAGCCACGGCTTCATCATCAACCATGTCAGCGGAAGGCTGCACTGCAGCTGGGCCCTTACAGTGGCAGAGAAACAGTGAACTGCAGCCAGCCTTGCAAACACATCCTTGGCAGCCATGGCATTGAGGATAGCATGCACAGCAGCTTCCCGGACTACCCCAGCACCCTCGAGCCTAAAACGGCAACCCGTGTACGACTGCTGAAGCAGCAAAAAAGAAGTTTGCCAGTTCTGGGACAATTTGTGTGAATAGGTCTGTAATACTGCCAGCAACCATTGTG